>UXSR01005276.1:94923-142814 GCA_900604375.1 Mesocestoides corti | reverse complement strand
ATTTACAAACTGCCAGACAAAAGAGCTACGGATCGAACGAACAGATTTATAAGGTCTGCTGTTTCGTCAAGGCAGGCAATATTCAACCAGAGCTATGAAGTGAGAAAAACAAGCCGAGAAATGCATCCACATAAAATTCAATTCAGTCTGCCTGTTCACGGTATATCTTTTGAGACGGACCATGCTATCAGACGATTGAATTTACATGAACATGAACTGTTTGGCCCATTTTATCAGATCTCACAATGGAATTATAATGTCTGTGTACAATTGTGAGACTATAATCAGTGAAACATTTGTAGATCGTCGACATATTTGTGAGATAACAAGGTACAGAAAACCAGGAATGGCTATTTTCTCAACCGGAAGTAAACTTTTTAATAGCCTTTATCTACAATTCTGGTTTTGCTTCCTCTTGGACATTGTGTCGAAAATGGAAAATGTTTCGTAACATTTTGGAAATTGAATTTGTGTGGGAACGTGAAAATATACCATTTACCCGACCTCCTGGTTGATTAATTGGAAAGCAGAATTGCACGTTCCTGTATTTGCCGTTTACATCGATTTGTTTAATTTATTAGTTATCGAGAAATCAACACAACTTTTTATATCCAGGTTGACCTATTACCAAATGTCAATAGCCCTTGAAACCTTTAGTCCTCTAAACAATCACAATAACACTTGGTGCCGAGATTTCGTTACTAAATAAAAATCAGATCTATTTAGATGTAAATTTAATACGTCACTTTAAAATAGCTATGGATTATAATCTGCTATTTCGTAACTACTCATCTCATGTATATAGGTAATAGTCTTACATTTCTCAGGAAATTTAAGATATACTAGTTACCGCAGGGTGCGATAAATGAAAATTGCCTGCCTTGACGAAACAGCAGACCTTATAAATCTGTTCGTTCGATCCGTAGCTCTTTTGTCTGGCAGTTTGTAAATGCGATCATTCTCTACTAAGACATTTTTAGTCAGACCTCACATCTCACAGGAAAGCAGACACTCATCGCAATTGAAGGGTTTGTTTTTATTGTAAAACCACGTCTGTTGCGTGGGTAGCAGATGAATTAATGTCCCAAGTCAGCTGTTGCATCACAAGACACTATTCAGGTTTAAGGAAGCAACGTGCCTAAAAGACTTGGGAGCGCAATCGCCTGTGGCAGGAATCTCAAACCAAATGAATTGTTGTTCAAATCGAACTTGTACGGGCATTTGACACACATGTACCACCTGAGGACGAATGACGATTCAGCAATCAGTTTTGTGAATGGAAGTATTTGGGGCCACCTAAAACCACTAAGAACACAATTTTTCTCTGTGATTTAAAATTCTTTTGCCACAATTTCGCTAATTTGTTTCACACGATGTGCCATCAGAAGGGTGGGGGTGGGAGAATTCGCATCACGGGGTGGTGCAAATTGTAGCCTCGCTAATCGCAATGTGGTACGTATGTTTGCTTTAATTGAGTGGGTGTTTCTGCGTGCACCGCAGAAAGGCTTATCCATTTATTAAGTCCCAAGTGCACTCTCAATTTATAACTGCTAATGGCTAAGTTTCCCTCCGATGCAGCAGAATCTTGACAAAGGAACGGAATGCAACGTGGGAACGGAGTGAACAATTAGTTTCCTCCAAGTTCTATGTTCTCATGCGCGATCAAAGCAAGTCGAGCAATTGTTTTTCTAGCAGTATTTTGAGGCATTGAATTGTATACCAATGCAAAATGTGGACACAAAACTAACGAATTTGCACCGACTACATTTTCGGTAACAAATCCTCCGGCTATGGTTTTTTAGTAGCCAGCTCGGTGGCTAGAAATAGCTCGTGGCTTACTTAAAAGGACTGGATTTGATAGTGACAATGCGAATGCGTGGCTTCCTTGGTGATCATAGTGTTGAATGGGATGAAACACAGAGATTAACCACTTCTCGTTGCTATATTATCACTGTACTTGGCATGGACAACAATACAACAAAGAGATGTCATCAAACCACATTGAAATGTAATCTCGTCATTTTGGCTTGTGGGATTTCTGTGTATTCTGGGGAAAAGTACAGGAGTTGAGAAGCGCTTCCAAGGAGCACAACATCTAGAAACGGCGAAAGGCAATCGGTGAGATGAAGGGGGCAGACATGGAAAAATAGCGCAGTTTAAATGCTCTAATTGTTTGGATTCCCGAAGCTAGCTGTTTGTGACCTGTTCCGCTTCGGCAACAACACCGATGTCCACGTCTTCGTAGAAGTCGAACTCGATCGTTCCTTGTCTTTCGAAATTGACTGTTGCGTGGTTGAGTCAGGGGGTGCGACGAAGCCTCTGCAACGCTTCGGCAGCATGCTGGCCAAGGCCCGGCGTGCTTTGGCACTAACTAGCATGGACAGCGCGATAACACCGCCCTGTGCACTGTTCACCAAACCGACGGCTCTTCGCAGCTTAACCAGTTGGGGCCACCAGCCAGCAAAGAACTGAACGAACCAACAAACACCGAGGATGATTGCGAGTTTGGCGCAAATTCCAGCAAGACTTTTCGACTTCTTCCGTCTCTTCTTCTCTTGCTCATTTTGTGGGGAGGCGTGTATCCGGGCTTCTTTGGAGAGACGACAGATCTGAATGCAAACAATGAGGAGGGCAAACGAGTTGAATGAAATCATGGTGCCTGCAGGCACAAGGAACCACGTGATCAGACCACCCAGGTTGGTGAACCATGCTCGAGAACCGTCGGGACAGAAGCCAGGATTTGTGCTGGCCAACACGGAGCCAAGGACGTCGGTGTGAGTGACGTTACTGGTGGGTGCATTGGCTTCATCAGAGCTGGAGGACGTGAGATTGGCGTAGACTGGTGCAAGAAGCGAGTGAGCGCGCTCATTCACCGCGACAGCTGGTATGACAAAGCAAAGAGGGACAATGGTGGCAACGGAGATATTTTTGCGGAAACGAGAAGTTGGGCTGCTCCGATGGTACCCGTGAGAATGCGTGTTTGTTAACTACAACAGAAAGAACCATTTTCATTTATCCCTCTATCAGATTAGCTGACGAGTTTGCTTATAAACAAGGCATTTTAGCAGATGGAATGAGTCATGTGCGGAAGAATGCCAATGGTTAGTGTGTGTGGTTGTGGAGGCTAATGCAGTTATCGGGCTAATTAAGAGACATCAAGAGTGTCACAACGCTTCACAAACATTTTATGCAAATGTCCAAATAGCACAAGTTCATGTAAACACATGGAGTACGTCTTTTTGTGTGGAAGCTTGAGAGGATTTAAACAACGCGGGCAACTGGACTACTCGTGTCGACAAATCCTGAAGGACAGACCAATGTCAAAATAGCCGTTTCGTGTGACTCATCATCATCATCACTGCTTCCTACAAACGTGCGTTGTACTCTGTGTCATGTAAGTCCCACTCATGTGGAATTACAAGACCACCTTTGTTTAATAGTTATGGTGACGCGTCCGACTGAATTTGATAATCTGTAAAATAGGTAGTTGGGCTCGTTTTAAAGACAACGCAGCCATAGTACGCAAGTACGCGGCTATTAGTCGGAATTACTAGACCTACAGTTGGCAAGGTTTGGTGTCTCACTGACTCAGGTGACTTCGACTCGTACGCCATCAATGCGTTTTGCTGGCCATGGATGCAATTGGTGTATGCGATGAAAATTGTACCAAGGAGTAAGTAGTTGGCCAGGTATGTAGAAGATAAAGTGGAGTGTAATGCTTTGACAAAAGTGGATGATTGACAGCTGACGGTGTGTTTTGCGTGTGTTCAAGTGCCCTGCTCTGAAAAACCCAAATGGTAAGGGGAACCAGAAGAAATAGTTAGCAGCTGCAGGGTTGAGCAGGGAGCCATGGTGTGGGATCCTAGTGGTATTATCCTCTGGCTTGACTGGCGTGTGTGTGTGTGTTTGTGTGGATGGATTTACTGAATGATTGGGTGGAGGATAGCAACTAGTTGGCATTTGGGTCTACATATTTGCTTTTTTATTGGACGATACAGAGGTAGTGAGAAAGCAGAGAATACTCTGCTGTCTGAAATAGAGCCGTAATGAGTTCCAGGAAGCCTAATTCAATTGGATGGATGCAACAACAGCACTGTCTGCAGTTTAGAATGCAAGTTGAACTGCTGGTGCCTACAGCCCAGGTACATTTCGTGATGATGGGCAGATTTGCTGGCTGCAACTGTGCGAGGGGCACGAACCACCTGTGTCGAGTGAACTCGAGCCCTTTGAAAGATATTGATGATGTCCAGCATTAGTGCATTTGCGGTGGCACTCACTGAATGCGCTTCTAATCAGACGCCATGAAGACCATCTTCCAAGATATGCAATGCATTGTGCTTATCACCAGTCAAATTCTGACTTGCATTTCTGTGTGTCTTAGTAACTGTGATGATTATTGTTGGGAGTCCTGTATGATGCAGTGCTCCTACACAGTGGGAATGGTTAGGCACTCGTGAGGCCATTCTTGTGTAAACCTCACTAACGACCGTTTTGTGAACCACGGAATGTGCAATAACACAGTGAACATTCGTCTATGACGCTCCAGGCGTTTCTAACATGGATGCTTGATTCGATCATGACTGCGTTTTACTACCAAGTAGATTTGGATGTCTGATAGGTTATCTACAGTCGGTGATGCAAGCGATGGACGTATTCAAGCGGTGCTGAGTAGATTGCTGCGAAAGTCTAACGAACGTGGGAGTTTTGTTGTGTGATCTTTCAAACGGATGATGTTGATTAGAATATTTGCGGCTTAGATGACAGGCCAGATAAATGTGTGACCAACATTCTGGCGGCTGATTCAGATGCGATTTGAACAGACCAAGTAGTATCTCAGCTTACTTTGTTTGAGTGCCAGAAATGGACATGAGAACATGGGACGCCGATGGTAAAGACAGATATGGAGAAAGAGCAAATACACGACAAAACAGGAATGCCAATGCAAAGAGCACGGTAAGACTTTGAATTAAGAGTAATGCAATGACTGTTTAGAGTAAACGTATTTGTGTTGTTCCTGCCAGACATTGTGTGCATCCACCTGAATATGCCACTTCCTTGTAAACTGCTCTAGTCAGCTTCAATGTCTAAAAATCTATGCACGTTTAGCTCTGGTTCCGTGGAGCGTTTTGGACGTTTGGCAAGCATTTGGGGAGAGCTTGCACCACCCATAAATGCGCGACAAATTTGCATTTAGAGACAAATCTGTGTTGCAAGTTGGGAGCGTCCGAAATCAGTGCCAGTCAACTCTACACCGTCAAACCGCTCTTAGTGGCATCTCTGTGGTGATGCGATTTCGTCCAGCAGTTCAAAATGCGCATCCTAGTTCTCACTAGAATATCGAGACTGATAGATTGGCAGCCTTAGGAATGAGGCATTACATTCGTATTCTCCGTTTACATCACACACACCTAATTGTAGTTCGACACAACTTTCTATGCCAGAGCGTAGCCCAATGAAAGAGGAGCATTGCATTAGGTCAATGCCTAATTGCGTCCGTTAAGGCATTTGCAGATATTGAGACAGTGCCACTACATAAGCACTGATGCTAGGAGCCCATCAGCGCGTAGATAGTATTGTATGACATGGGATTCGCAAACTTGGTTGAGAAAATCTCCTTCAGAAACAGAGACGCCTATTGCCGGCAGATATATAAGAATACTTGTAAGACACGTCTCCTTTTTCTGTAAGGTGCTAGACTATCGTGAAGTTTGTTGCGATGGTCAGCACCTCACATCTTTTATTGGGCAAGTTTTCGTTTAAAAGTGTGGTGACGCGCTATGCACTCCTGTTCAATGTACTCCCATGCTTATCACTTCAGCGAATTCTTATCAAAGCAAACAACTAATGCACTGGGGTGAAACACACATCCACGATATGCTTCCCATGTACACCGAGGTTAGATGACTGATGGCTGCATCAGGTATTCACAAAAGTGGTTTATGGTAGACGTTAACTGCACTGTTTGGCGATGCACTCAAACCGCCTGGTGTGGATTTCCAAGTAAAGGCCTCCTGGTTATTCACACGTTGACAGTCATGTTAGAGTTGATGGGAGTTATCAAACCATCTGGATTGCAGAAAAACAAGTGAAGTGCTTAAATCTGCTAGGTCTTCACCACCGCAGTCCCTCTCTCCAGCTTTTTTCCTGAACCCCATAATCAATGTCATTCCATGTATTTCGAGCCATTTCGCCAATTAACGCCCAGTTCCACAAAACATAAGCAGGAATTGCATCACACCAACTAGCTTACTCCAAGCAGTGACTTTGGAATACTCACACACACACATACACTTAGTCAGCGAAGTCGACTCAAGCAACCCTCCACCCACCCAGCTAGACCCTCAGTTACTCCATTTTCCGCAACACACTCAACACCCAACCTCTGCTGCAGATGAATAAACTAGTATTTATTTCATCGGCAGCTAGGCAATCGTGCATCGCGATGTGCGGCCTCCTTCTGTCCATTATGGCCGTCTGTGTGAGATATCTGCCTCTTTCGTTCGCCTTGGTTGTTTTCGATACCGATTTCAGTGTTGTGTGCTTATATAACGAGCAAAACCGCGGTACGAGTTGAGTCTGCTAGTGTGCTGCTAGTTGGAATAAGGCTTCCATCCACTCAACTAATCGCGTCATTGTTCCTCGTCTGTTCTTTCCTCTGCTGCCCAGTAGCACTTCCGAAACCGATTTACGCCACTCTCTCTACCACCACCACCACCACCACCACGACGTTAAGCCTTATACACAGATGCGATTCTGCTTCCTTTTAATTGTAGTCGCTGTTCGGTGAAAAACAACAAACTTCGTGGGGGAGGGGTAGGGAGGACTGAGATTGAATGGATGGAGAACTAGGCGCAAACTAAAGTTGCAAACAACATGCATCACGTCTCTTCAGGAACGACGTGTAGCGTTCTGTGGTAGGTGGGTGTTTGTGATATGGGTTCCCTCATTGTAGTATTGCTACGCCACACAATGACTTCAACGAGTTGAATACACAGCAGGCGGTTGTGTTTGATTGGATCTTTTGTGATATGGCGACAGGATATCAGGAAGGATGCATGCAACAACCTTTACAGATCGCATCGTTTGTTGCCTTCAATTAACATGTCTCATGTATTTAATTTGATTTTCTGGATGCAAATGATTCATAGACATTGAATGCACTGTAGTAACGCATCCAGAGACTACACTCCCATTGCTTGCACCTCGGATAATGGGACGGGGACGATGCCAGCACACGACAAATGTTGCACATGTGTGTATAGCGTTTCTGTGACATATTGAGGTCTGTTAGAATCACACCCACTGACTCATACAATGTGCATCCACCACCTAGAAACAATCAACTGGACTTCCACGGTCTTCCACCATCAGACCCGATGAACGAGCAACGCGTTCTTAATGTAGCGTGGTAGTCAGTATTTTCGCTGCACGCTTATTTCTGTTCCCTCACCACCTACCAAAAATACACACCCTCAAGGAATCCTCCTGAAGTGTACCAGCACCACACCCAACTCCATGAAATATTCCTATGACCTCATTTCCATTCCATCTGCCTCTCTGAAGTACGCCTTTTTATGTGGTGGACAGACGGTTGTGCTTGAGAGCACTCAGCCGTCACCTCTAATGGATGCTGAGCAAGTGATGAATGTTGCTCACTCCATGCGTCGAACACCAGCCACTGGTCGGAACATGCCCAAGTGATTATACGTGAAACCGCACACGAAAACCTTCGACAATGTCTCACGGAAGCAGCTAACCGTTGCCCTCGATGCTAATTTTGCTGCTGAAACACATTTGACCATCCGAATTGACTGTAACAAAACACAAATATGGAAAATGCCTGTTAGAACGCGTTCTTTTCATGTTCGAGAGCCCTGTGTCTTTCCGAACGCATATTTCTTAATTTGACAGTAGTCTTAGCATGGGTGGGCTGAGGCAATGTCCACAGTTGTGATTTGTTTTTCTCATGGAAACCTATGCATATTGACCTTACCTACCAGGGCGAAGAGCCGATGGACAGGAACTGCGTGAATCTTCGTTAGCTGCTGCGTGAGTTATAGAAGAAACTCTTCAACATTTTCACCTTATATCCTGGAGCCAGATTCATCTACGGGGCCGTTCCTCAGTAATCAAGATTAATTTTATAAGAGTAATTCTGATAGAACGAATTTGTGCCTTTCCACGTGCGTGCTTGTTGAATTTTTTTGTCATGAAACATTGGTGAAGTCAGTGTGCACGTAAGATTCCAAGGACGCTTTGTGGAAACCACGGGTGAATAGATAACAAAACGATAACAGTGGTTTTTGAATGTTACAGACTTGGGTTCAATTTTGTACATGCCAAATGAGAATGCAAGTTAATAGGGTGTCTCTTTTGTTTTGAACAAGAAATAGGGTGGTTTGTGATAAGAAAATAATGTATAAAATGAAAACACAATAAATGAAATCAGTCTTAGCACAAAAAACATCTAATCTGGTTCTTATTGTAGCAAATTTGTGAAGTTT
Source organism: Mesocestoides corti (assembly GCA_900604375.1). Lineage (NCBI taxonomy): Eukaryota > Metazoa > Platyhelminthes > Cestoda > Cyclophyllidea > Mesocestoididae > Mesocestoides > Mesocestoides corti. The sequence continues at coordinate 134,310 of UXSR01005276.1, read as the reverse complement.
TTTTGCTGGTATGGCTCTTTTAAAGTGGACATTTTGAGAGGTTTGTCTGTTGTATTTGATTTTTTTTCCTTTGACTATCTCTATTTCCAAATTATTTTGAAAAAAATTTAAATGGTGAAATGCATCAGGTTACACTTTTCAATAGCTACATTTAGGTTGCTTAATCCACGTTTACCTGAATTTTGCGTTTATTTATATTTTAATAATTCGTCTATAGATAACGTCCTTTTCTTTGATATATCTAGTTTTGTGTTTCCTGTTTTATTGACACAAATTAATAGCGAGCAAGGTTCTGCTGTCATGCTATTTATAACCCGGTTGTCGTGGTGTCAACGACTACAACTTTGTATAAAACCAATTTTAAGGAGTGGTCATATGTTAATTGACGAATAGTGCAGTGGCTCCTAGGGACTATTCTTTGTGAAGTGGATAAATGGTAAAACAGCTCTCCTTTATGATGAGTGCACAAGGACTTGATTGTTTAGCTAAGGTGGTCGTAATTGCTGCAGAGCTTAACGTCAAATTAAGTGTTAATTAAGTCACTAATAGCTCTTTTATTGCGGGTTGCTGAATCTTCTGGGCAAAACTCCCCCTCTTTTACTTCCTGGTGCAAATGCCATAATTAATTCAGTTAAAATTTTAATGAATCAGGGCTGTTTGCTTATAAAATTAGGCTTTCTTTAGTATTTTAAAGTCAGGATTCAATCACTTGAAACCAACTTCGACCCCACTGATCACTCCAACGAGTGTAATCAAGCACTACGTTGATCCAAAATTTAAATGTGTTGTGTATGAATTACGCATATCTTTGATTAATAGTCCTTTTTAATTGCAGATAGTAAATGTAAAACACAGGAATTGGAAAATTGAAGGTTAAGACTGACTGGTTAGATTTTTTTATACAAGTAAAAAATGTCTCGATAATACTTCAAAAGTACCGTGTCTCCTTAAATACTGCATCACGACAAAGGGCTAGAATAAATTGTTAGGGTCTGATTAAACCGATGTAGGTTTAAATTTCCGCCACATTTAGCGCCTGTTCTTGTCTCAGTTACAATGAGTCATCCAAAGGTGTAAACTGTATGGAGTACTATTATTTAACCCAAAGATTCATCCGGCTATCAGCAAGACCACTTGAGACGTGATATTGGTAAGGGAAGTGTTTTGCCAACTGCAACCTTTTCAGCTTTATCTCAAAACATTAAATTGGAACTTAGATTGGTCCTCAGAACCTCATCAGAGAAGTCTCGTTCTTTTCCATTTTAGGATTCCTCGATTATGCACTTAAAGTAATAACATGACCTCTATATGGGACTGTACATTAAATTAGAAATTTTTACACCTTAAGATGGCACAAATTGGGCAAAAAGTTGATTGAATCATTTTACGCTAATCGAGACACATATAGTATTTACCTTGTGTTCAAATGACTTCTATTTTTAAATTGGCTTCATGGTCAACTTAGTGTGACAGTCACAATCTGTGATTTCACAAACAAAACAAGCAGGGGCAGAAATAGGTACAGAATGAAACGATCCCAGTACTTTAATGAGTTACCAAACATATGTTCTCTGAATTAAGTAGCAAGTTGTAAAACGAAAAAAGTAAATTCAATGTCGAGACCATTTCATGTTTGTTAAATTCTTTAAATGCATTAGAATGTTAAATGCCCGTTTTCCTGTTCTTATAATGTTCATCAACATTTACGTCTTCAAACGTTCTTACATTAACCGCGGAAAGCACTGGTTTATTAAAACTACTTTTCTAAAACCATAAAGTTGTACAGCCATAATATACTCTCGCACGAACTGATGCACCACGTTTATGAGGTTAAAAGAAGTATTTGGAGCAAAGTGTTACTAGAAGGCATTAAATTTTAAAGTGTTCAAAGTTTTGACGGGGGGCCAGATTGCCTTAGTGAAATCTTTTTATTGGAATGTAGATCTCTGCAGCCTTTTTTTCCACGCAACTCCAGTGCTGTAAGTAGAGCTTAAAGCTGTCACCACTAGAACGCAGACTTCCCGTAATTAATATAACCGTCAAAAGAATCAGAAAAGCACAACAGGCCCAATAATTAACCAAGTTTTGACATTCGCGTTTTCAGGCACAAATGCCGATTCTACTAAGTCAAAAATGTTCAGCTGACTCGCCCAATTTTAGGAAGGAAAAGGTGTGCATTGGAAGAAAAATCCAGTTTCTTTTCGATGCTGGAACAACAATTTGTCTACGGCTAAGGGTGATGCGTGTTACATTACCGAGGGCCCATTAGCAGTCCTTGCTTTGTTTACCTTGTAACGCATAAACGAGCCACAATCAGTGAGGATTTTCGCGCTCCACCGTAGGCTGCACGCACACACGACAATAAACTCTACACCAAGGGGGCAATTGACTGCCTCGTATTTGAATTTTCGCCTTTTTAATGGTTAATGAGCTACCGTAAAAGAATTATCAAATGGAAAGCTGTAGTGTTCTGAAAGGTTCAGAATAAAATTAACTTCCCAGTTCTCGGAAACTCGTGGTGACTGAATGTTTTGCCAGACAAGGCACAAAATCCCTGAGAACATAGTTCATTGACTTTGTGAACTTTGGGTGGCAAAGTTTCAAAACAAAGGGATTAAGCACGTTATTTTAAGTTGTCATTGTTAAACGAAATCGGGGCACTGCTAGCAAAGCTTGGCCTGTTGACATGCCTAGCAAAAAACTAACGTGTACAAAGACAAATAGCATGAGAAAACCATACACCATGGTGTGTTTTAATTTTAACAAAATTCTGCACGATACACATGTGTACCAGTAGACAGGGTGACTCACTTGCAATTTGGAGTACATGGAAACAGATGCAAACGGAAACCACAGGCATGCATTTGCACAAAGTGATAAACTAGCAAAGGCGCATAACAAAAGGTGGCAGGTATGACGTGTTCTGGTAACCAGATGTGTTTGGGTTAACGGACATGTTTAACTAGCTATAAGTGTTTCCGGTTTGTGAACAAACTACTTTTAAACTGAGGGATAGAACCTCCACAGCGTTTTCTTTGTCAATGAGGGGCTTCGCTCCTTGGCTTCATGACTTTACGCAACGTCAAATTGGACGCATTATAAATGAAAGTTAGAAATATAGTAGATTTAGCACCAATGGCTAGAAAACCCACTCCTTGGCTCATAGCGTTTTCTAATATGGTTCCAGCTAATTCAGATTATTATTACTTTTGAGCCTCGCAATTTCCTTCCTAGCATTTCCTTATTAATACGGCAACGCTGTGGAACATAACAAAGAGCATATTACCACTTAGGTTTTTTTATTTCAGTGTTTAAATTCGCAGAACTAAAAATAATGTCACACAATCTTCTATATCATGTAGAAGTGCCTTCTACTGACCTCCGTTCATTTCAGAGAAATATAACTTATTTTTTTTATAATCTGTGCATCCCTTTAAGTACTTTGGGAGAAAATGATGCCTGGTGTTTAAATTAGTTGAAATTGAAATAAACGCATCGGTTTTTATAAGTCGTGTCGCCTAACACCCTTGGCTCTGCTAAAGGCAAACTTTTAGACATTTTACGATGTTGTTCATAGATTTAAAGTTGTGGCAGTCCAAAGATTACGGCGATAACATGAAACATCCAGGCTATGACGTTTGGTCAAAAAAAAAATTAAAAAAATAAATCTTACTCTGTTGCGGATGTAAGTTTTGTTTCTGCGACAAAGTAAAAACTCCAGGCATGTTGAAAGGCATCCTCTGCAATTGCCGAATGTGATTAAGAGCTGAAGAGCAAACAGGTTCATCCACATAAAGCTGCATAGCAGAGAGAATAGCAGAAGTACTGTCATGGAGACACATAGGCCCCGGTTACCAATTTGCGGAACAGCAAACGCCACCAGAATAAGCGAGACTTCCATTATTAGGAGGGCTAGTCCCAGCCCCATTGTGAGCATGCCCGCCAATGTGCGTCGCAGTCTCACATTCACACCGTAGACCACCAGCATGAGGGTCAGACCGATGATTGAGAAAAATAGCAACAGCAGTTGAATCCAAATATACAATCCACTAGCTTCAGCGTTCTGTTTCTTTACAGTTAATGATGCTGAACTATTAGAGGTTGAGTTTTTCTCGTTTTGTTCGAAAGGAAGAGTGATGTATTTATTGTTGAGATAATCATCAGGTAAAACAAAGAGGCTGTCGACACTGATGAACGTTGTGCTGGATCTAAAAGACCTGACAAAAAGCGGCATGCAGGATCGAGATAGGCTGTACGGTAGCTTTACACCGACAATGCATTCTCTCATGTCGACTTCTCCGTTACAACCCATGTGTAGTGGGAAAAGCAGTAAATGCTTATGTATCTCCGATAGAGAGAGGTGACTACTATAGGAACCAAATACTCCATTGCAAATGGCACAATCTAGATTTGCATAAAGCTTTCTATTATGAACATTCACCACAGGGGCTAACACACGTGCATGCGTTCTCAACCAATTCAGCAAATTTTTTTCGCGCTTGGCAACTCGCTTTAAGTCTGAATCCTCGCAACTAGATACAATCTCGGAAGGAATATTTGAATTCGACGGACACTCGGCTACAGCCTCGACAAACTCGCCTCCAGGCGATATTTCTTCATTCGAAAAGATGTTCCTTATACTCACACAGGAAGGAATTGATTGACCATCTTCCAAGTCCGATGGAGGCAAGGTTTTATTCACACCAGCACAGCAATCCTTTAACTCGCTACAGCTGAAGTCGCAGTAACAGTTTGTTGCGTTTTGACATTCACCAGTTAGTGCACTTCGAAAATCTTGTCCATGTATTGAAAGGGCGAACAAAAAAGTCAGAAGTGGTGTTATCGGTATGGCTTCGGCCAGTCGCATTTTGTGCTAATGAATGCGAATGATGGTGTTGCCTTCTGTGCGCACGTGAAAATTTGCGGAGTGAGGTGATTGGTTAGCTATGGCAGGTAGTAATTTGGCCGCGTTAGCAGGGCATGGCGCGCAGAAAATACTACAAGGGAAAATTAAACAGGGTTCATCTGACCAAAGTGCCATGGCATGTGCTTTTATCTAATAACAATATCTTGCTCGAGAACAGTCATACGACTATATTTGGAATACTGGATACGTAAAATGCGGGAAATTAACGTTTGATCCACATCGTTGCACGTTGGACGCGATGAATGGCAGCGTGATTTCGGACGGTGGTATTGTGCCAGCAAGTAAATGTCACGGAGGAATTCCAAGGTCAATTGCAAACAAAATAATCCCTTAAAACTTATATAAATAAAACGAAGTGGTAACAGAACGGAAGCAACCGTTAAGTAAAGATATCTGAAAGCAGCATCTGTTAACACGTCGTTTAGCCATTTTCATGTAAAACTAACAGACCTCATATTATGGTGAAATATTATTCCCTCCTAAAGACCTTATAGCAGTCAATTATATGTTCGTGGTTGCGTTAATATACGTGTTACTACACTAACGCTTGCTTAATCTTTATGACATTCTGCGCTGAGAAGAAGCAGAGGTGCAATGCTTCTTAACCAAAAGTTTTGTATCAATTAGGCGTACGACTTCATCACTGATACGTGCGTCAAGGAATAAGCGGTTTCTAACCCGTGATATTAAAAATGGGTTTTGGTGGTCTGATAGAAAATCGATGTAGTTCAGCACTAAGGAAAATACTATAAGTTAACAGCTCCCCTTCACGTCTTAGTAAATAGCAGGTGAGTACAAAGGGGACTTGGATGTCAAAAAACACTACTTGGTACGGTTTTCAGTTAAGCAATTGTTGATAAAACTTGTAATTTTATCTTATCATAGGTGTGATGCCTTGGTTTTATTTCAAAAATTAAAACAATAACGTTGGATTTTGCACATTTATAATTTGTAGTATTTCATTTCCTAGCAATCCATGAAGCAGAATAAGTTTTCATTTTCTTAGCAAAGTTTAGCAGAATAAAATGAAAAGACACAAATATTACATAACGATAATTAAGTTGTGTTTCATTCGAACCAACAAGGTTTCACCTTAATTTCACTATAATATTGAAACATCAAGGAAATCCAATGCTTCCCAATAATTACTTTTGTAAAATGTGGAATGGCTCACTGTGCTAAAATAAGTGGCTAACAATTTGAGCCCAGGAGATGGAGTAAAAGGTGTAGTGGGGTAAGGGCGTCAGTTACCGTCACTGATACCCCTAAAGTCAGTAGTCCCGTGTGTGTTCCTCATAAATGCGAAGTTGAGGTTAAGGGAATTTTTTGGGGCTTAGTAGATAGGTAAAATAATGTTTGAAGATGAAATCAAGCAAATTTCACAAGAAATCACAAAGCAACCTGATAGACCAGTGGGCCAAAGAGGCTAAACCTTGAGATGTCTAAAGGGAAAATTCAACAAGCTTATGGCTGCATACTCCTATAATCAACATATTTCTCAGCTAGCTTGCGTTGCTTAAGTCTAGGAGCTGGAATTTAAGTGGGGATATGGCATTTCTGCTTTAGGCAGACGCTTTTTTCGTTCCACGCATAAGCAAATGGATTCCTCTCCTATGCGCAATAAAAGTAAATAGTTAAAATTCATGTACTTGGATGATGTCCTCTGACCTCGATGGCACTTTTTATTTGCGACAAGTTGAATAGCCTGCACCTGCGTTAAAATAGGAACACTGTTGAGTGCTTGACCATACTCTTCACACATACCGACACTTATAGGGTCAAATAAATTCTCTCTAGAATAAAATAAACATATGATTTAACTAGCACTAATTTTAAAAATCAAACCACTTTCGAAACGGAAATCAATTTCTATTACTGCAATGGATTCAGTAAAAAATGCGTTTAGGCCTGATAGAGTGTGCGATATCTAGAGGAAGGGTGCGGCGAGAACACGTACGCTTACTCGGCTAGTAGATAGGACTGTGCGGCGTTGCGTAGGCGGGCCGTGTGAAGCAGTCGTGTGTAAAATCAAGGCGAATGTAACCAATCACGAACATTCAATTATGAAACAGGCACGAAAATGTCATGTCATAGTGTCATGCTCGCCACGTAAGCTTAGGCACATTGGTTAAGCGGGTAGATGTAGGTAGCCAATGGCATTGCACTGCAGAAGATGAGATAATATTGTTAGTACGTTGAATTCCGCAATCTAAATTAGAATATCCATGCAAATTCATTTTTTTGGTTCAACTCTACGTGTAACAACGAAATTAACTATTTAGTGTAAAGGTGCACACAAATGTTGCTGTCAGTACCAAAAGGAACAAGATGTTTCCCTGAGTTTCGAATGTTTTTTTTAAATTTTAGGTTTGTCATATTTAGGGAAACAATTCCTTATAAATGAAGACATTGCATCAAACCTTGCACGGGTAGCAAATCCCAGACAGAGAAGTTTTTGCCCTTCTTGCTTGTAGGTTTCACCTGTGTCCTTATTTTTTAGGGTGGCGCGCATGAAATGCTGTCACCTTTAATGTTTTTTTCTGTGTTTAGTTGCCGTGGTTCCACAAAAAGATTTAATTTACGCTTAAACCGCTTCCGCGAACACTTTTTGTACTAAACATTACTACTTTAAAAATCTACACGCAGTCTTTCCCTTGATTTATTTCAAGTCTCTACTGCTCAAGTTAAACGCGTCATACCAATTTGAAACTTGAACACACCTGACATCTGAGCAGAATCATATTCCCATGAAAATTTGGAACTAATTTAGACTAGACTGGGAAAATGACTTGAATGTAACTTAATCCCTGGATGACAACGAGATTTTCAAAGTTGTGACTTTCTTCGAAGAGGAGGGAAACATTTAAACAAAATCGATTGTACTTGGCAGAACCCATGACGACTTGGAAATGCAAAAAATCTTTGAATAATATAAGCTCCTTATTTTTTATTATCGACATTTACTGACTTGCGCTTTCATTCAGTGGCCCTTTTAAGAGCCGAAAAATAAGAAATTAAACTGTTCTTTGGGACAATTAAGTCTCATACACTTTAATTGCTACTGGTTGTGAATCCACCCATTTTCCTGTTTCCGTCAGTTCCACCAATAAACGTGGGCTGCTGGAGGATTCGAGTAAGCCCACTGTTACATCAAAGCCGCAAGTGGTTTTAGCCACTCTCACCAAAATTGTCTGAAATAGCACATCTCGCGCCCTCTATTACATCTGTTTTAAATGGCTCAAAGGTGATTGAAAACCAATAACCCGAAATACATTAGAATTTTAATTGAATCAACTTAGTTCGAAACTTTGATATTTCAGGTACTTTTTTCTGGTTTTACCGAATGCTGAAGTCCAAATCGAAGGCCCATAGAGGTGTGATTAGTGGAACTCACAGCCACTCTTCGAAATTAAACCTTGGTTTTTCTCTAGTCGGATCATGCTGGAAACAAAATTACTCCACCTATCACTATCGGAGTGCACAAATGTAAAACACAATCTAGCTTTTGCAGCATTTAGATTTCGGTTCATTTTGCATTTCTAGAGACCATGAGAACTCAGCATCTATTCGGTCAGATTCTTGTGTCTCTTCAAACTTACTACTGCATTCATTGAACTTAGCAATTTTAAATATTACCATCTTCAGACGTTTATCCTGACAGTCAGTTTAACAGTACTGCAGAGCGGCGCCGAAATCAAAATGGCAATAAAGAAGCAAATAATGCTGCACTGCCTCAGAAAGTGAAAACCCCTGAGCAAGCTCATAAAAACTGATTTACTGTTCATGGCGGAATGGAAATGGGAGCGGTCAGTGTGAGGATTGCAGTTATCGAATTTGGTTGAGGTATTTTTCAATAATTACAAATGCTCTGTGTTCAATACGACCAATCAAAGTTGCAGGTAGCCGAGTCAGAGTTAGGTAAAAATCTTTTTTGAATCTAACAAGTCAAGAAAATCAGTGGTTAAGATTCGATTTAGGGAACACTGGAATGTTAATCAACCCACTGCGCAAGTTTATTTAACTTCCTTTTCGTCAGATGCACTGGAGTCTCTCGTCTTCTTTATAACTCTAGCAAAATATCCTTCGAAAAACATGTACAGACTGACGAAAATTGAATCTAAAACAATATGTATAAATAAATGTCTACAAAGTAGGGGAATGCATAGAATGGGGTGAAGTGAAGACTTTCCATCAAGGACATAATTATAGTATAAAAATTCAAAATTTCTTCTGTCCAGAAAAAGCTGATTCAAGTTGACTAAAATTGCAAATTTTACATTGCAGACCGCAAAAAAGGATATGAGCATCGGCAACAAATTAGCGATAGGGGAACTCAGTTATTTACTTAAATTGTTAGCAGCCACGGGGAGGGCATTAATCGATTACAGCTTCTTTTCTGTCTCAGAATTGTGAACAGAAAATGGTGGTGTCTCAGGGCATTTGCATAAATTTTAATTTGATGTTTTTGTTTAAAGGCTGTTTCTCTTGATAAGATAACACCACGTAAACAGGAAGTAGCACCAAAGCAAATACTCCCAATTCCTTCCCTTGAAGCTTCGACGGATCCTGAAACGTGGCCAGTAGTTAAACTTTTATGTTCTCTTATGAAATCTTGATTCGACATCTTGTAGCCAACCGTATGACCGATCAGATGGAACACTTTCTACGACAATAGTAGACTTTCAGTGTTACTCTGCATCAATTTATCTCGAGTACTAACAACTCAGTTATTCAGGCTATAAATTTAATCCATGCGTGTGCATAAGAGCTTCCCCTTCAGCTTGGAGACGTATGCCTTGACAAAAAAACGAACCTCTTGCACTGAAAAAAATGGTTGTTGAAAAGGCTTCGGGCAGCTGTTGCAAAATGTTCTAATTCAGTGAAACTGAAATTATTTATAATATGTGCAGAGAAGTTTCAAATGTTAAACTTTTGGCAGAGGCTCACTGCTTTACTTGGCCAGTTCTATCCGTAGAGGTTGTGGACTGTTCCTTTCAGATGTTTAAGTGCAATTTACCGATCACAGGGAACTTTTAAAGTGAATTTCATTTACGCAGGTGTCTCTTGCACCGGAACTTTTTCGATTTTTTAAGAAGTCTTTTAACGCGATATCGAAATTCCACCATGCCAATGCCTTAAGTCTTAGTCTAATTATCTTCTAACTTTAGAAGATGGGACATGAAAGACAAACATGCTCATGTTTGGTGATGTGCACTTGTTTAAAATCAAGGAGCACTTGAATCCGCAGAACCCAATGCAGACTTAGCACCGTAAAGCTTTATGCAAGGCCATGAGGTTTCCTTGTTTCCTGCTATTGAAATTATTTGATGGAACATTTCACATCACATTTATCCGCACCCCCCTTCATCACACGAAAAACGAAATGACTGGTTTAAACCAACGAGATAGGTGCTAACTTGCAGAACTATTTACAAGTGACTTTAGAAATGTCGCATAAGACCATCGAGTATGGATATAGATGCTTAGTTAGGATCCATGTGTGCGTAGAGACCATGTCAAATGATGAAAAGATAGTCAAAGGGATCTCCGACTTCGTGTAAGTCAAATAATTACCTCAATTTTAAAGATTGCATAAATTGCAAAAAATGTTAACAAATTCTGTCACGGATTAAATTCAAAAAAAACCCACGCTTCTCCAATTGTGCTGATTACTTTTGGTTTACTTCTATCCACTTGCAGATTTTAAAAATTAAAATCAGAGTAAAATTTCTTAGTGTCCAAGGCTCTAGTTCCATTTTCACCTTTAGTCAATATAAGGTGCATTTACATTCATGGTGGCAGCACGCAGAAGCGGAATAAATGGAATCCTGTTGTACATCGTCAAGTAAACACAAATTTAGGCAGATTTTTAGTGCTTACTGTAATATTTTGTTCCTTATCCACTTGCACATAAATATTGATTTTGCCGTGTACAAACTGGATCAGGTAATGCAAAAATAAAAATCCGAATGCCAAGCATATACTTACCAATCAGTTTAACTCCTAACACATAACACAAACAAATTATGATTTACATGTCAAGAATAGGCCTATCGTGTGATGGCAGGTCAGGTCAATTTGGCACTTGGCCGAAATTTTGCGTCACCCTGACTTTGTGCATTTCAGCTCAGCAACCCTGACTACAATTATGTAATTTTAAAACAGTTTTTTTTTATAAATTAGGGATCCAGTCAATTTGCATTTGATAGAGTCCGCTTCTCCTATGGACATGTCTTCTGATGATGATATACGGGACTTTCAATTATGCAGCCAAGTCTATTTAAAAGCAGGGCAGTTACACCGCTAAAATACAAAACGGGGTTATTCTTAGTGAAGTGAGGCTTCATAATCGCTATAAACTTCTGTGGCTGCTTGTTTTTCTTTTGTTCTTAGCCCTATTTAATTTAAAACATTTTATTATTTACTTAATAATGTTTCGATGCCAATAGACACCAAAGTTTATGTTTATTTCCAATCTTTTCCCGGATATGTAAGCTTCGAGCAAAGAAATTTTCAATGCCCAGTTACAACCAGAAATCAAAATGCAATTGTTTCTTTTAAGCTAGCTGTTTTTTTCAAACTAACGTACATCCGCATAATACTTCGGTCTCGATTTTATGGGTTTGCGACAAATTTAGAAGGGCTCGGAAACATGCTGCAGCAAAAAAATTTGCAAGATTTTGCTCTTTCAGGTGAGCAGGATTGCTAATCAATGTGTCATTGCTTTTGTTATGCACACACGCATTTAAAGTAGCTTTTGAAATAACAATAACTGGTGTAAATCTGCTAAAGATTTTCTTGGCTTTCGATTTATATTCTGTTGTTTTAGTTGCTAAATTAGGCAAATGGATCTGGATTATGAACAACCAATGGTTAACACTAGAGATTATTTACCACACAGTGGGTACTGTAAGCAGAAAAAGTTTTATTTTTAAAGTGTTCACTTAGAATCTAGCAATTTTGGTTAAAAATAATAATTTAATTTGTAAACTGCTGATTCCACTATTTTTTAAATTCCTTTTAGTCTGTTAGAACCACATTTAAAAGACAGTATCCTCGATCACCGAATCATATAGTATGGTTCGAGTGGTATTTCATAAATACTCTTTTAGAAGCGTGCTTAGTAAATCGGTATGTAGGGACAATTATAATTGGGTTAATGGTAAATAAAGAAATTTTGACGCTAAATTACCTTAGGTCGTCTGCGAGCAGGTGTGAATTGACAAATCCATGAGTTTTCAATAACTCTTCAAATACGGTGTGTCTAGTGTTTTGTGTAGTAAAATCAATTTCTCCAAAGTACTGTCTTTGAAGTTTTCTACTTTACTGGTAAGAGCCAACAAATCTGGGATAATTCTGCTTGATCACACTGTAAAAGCGCACTTAATAACCCAGTAACCGAAATAATTCCTTAACCTTGACTGTAAGTCTAGAGATCCAACGTAGTGTAATTAAATGTCCGAAAAAGTGTAATGGTTTATAAATGTCTCTATTAGAATAGGTATCGAATACCCTAAGTCCAAACCTTCCAAAAATTGGAATAAATTTTTTTCCAAATTGGCACAAAACTAGACCAATTTTATAACTTTCAATTGGTTCATGCTGTTTTTGGGAATATAGAACTAATTTTTTTTTGCTTTATGAAACAGACCTGGAAGGTTCGCAATTCTTTTTGACAAAAGCTTTCCCAAACTTGTAAATTTTTGATCATCGCTTTAACTGGTAACGCTTGCTTTTTACTGTCAGTTAGTTACGTAATAGGGTTGAATTGTAGTAAATCACCTCTGTTTGCCACAAACAAATTAGTGCTTTCCAAGGCAACTTCCTTTTATCTACTTAATTGTCCTGCCATTTCGTGGTGAAGGTTCTGTATTTGGTATTAACCTATTCGTTCTGGTCTTATCCACCAATTAGGTTCACACAGAATCTGATTGGTTGGGGCGAAATCGCCGAATTTTCAAATCGAACTGTGAATACGCGATTCACACAATCAGACACCCTGGTATTCAAATATGCTAGCTATTGCTATTCACGTCACATTGCTTCTCGCGCACCATGTGTGCGGTGAGGCTACGGATTCCGGTTTAATTCCGAACGACGTTATTAGAAGTGGTGAATTCGGGTTGTTCCGTGCTCGTCAAAACGCGACACGGGCCCGAGCGGAAAACCTGCAGCCTGATTCGTCAATTCAATGCATTGGCACCATGCGGGGTGTTCTCCTGACAGCTGGAATGCATTTAGAACCACTTTTTGAAGTGATCGGGAGGTGTCCGTTAGGCACTGATTTTAACCTGGCTGATCATTGCTCGAATGATATTCCAGAGTACCCTCCTGGTGAGGCTTCAGTTGAGGAACTTCAGAATCAACTGTTAGACGAACTTCAGTCTGAAGGTAAACCAAATCTTGGACCCCTTTTGAAACATGTCATTCGAAAAGTCTCCCCAGTTGTTGATACTGACACAGGGATCATTTACGCAAACAAATACTGTGCACAGTGTAATATTAACATAACCGAAAATCGATTAATACAACTTCCGAAGCAGATGGTTTGCGATCAGGAGAATAACACTACCAAGTGTTTTGTTCATACTGACCTGTCCAAAAATGCTAGAATGTGTTCTGCTCCAAGGCCAAGTCTCTTATTCTACTTCAGTTGGGACTCCATCTTTAATCTCCCTGATGACGAAGAACCAAACGAAGGTGCAGTAGAGCAATCCTACATCGATTCGCTTTTTGAAGCACTCCAGTGGGCATGCTGTGTCTTTTCCCTTGTGACACTGGTAGTTGCTATTTGTGTGTTCTCGGCCTCTGCTCGACTGAGACGACCTCTCCCCGGCAAAATGATGATTGCTCTGTGCTGTGCACTTCTGGGGGCTCTGGTCGCCTTTCTGCTAGGCAGTGGAGTTATGGACAACCTGACGCCTTTTCGCAGCGATCTGAGACCAATGTGCGTTACATTTGCCTGGTTTCTGCAAATATTTCTACTCAATGCATTTGTGTGGATGGCTCTGTTTGCTGTGGAGCTGTTTCGCACATTTGGTCTTGCCAGGATGTTCCAGCAGGCTTGCATTTGTTCTCGATGCAGAAGAAATTGTGATGCAGAAGAAAGAAGCAAAAACGCAACGGTAGAGTAACTAACTTCTTAGCTAACTATTGGTTTGATATTTTAACAACAAAACGGGCTAGTAAGATAATCTAGAAAAAGATTTCCGGATCAAACACATTTTATACAAAGTACGACACATCGCTATGTGCTTACTGAACGTGAATTCCTGTTCACCTTACTATATGTCGCAAATACGACTATTTTGTTAACTGGATTTGAATGTTGTCACGGACGAATTCAAAAAGCACAAAACAATTGTGGTACTCCGTTTTAGGGGCACATTTTGATCACGTAGACTGGCGAATTGTCTACTTCAAAAAGGCAAGTGAAAATTAGCATGTTCCAGCCCTGTCTATTTCCGGATATGGCTCCGACAGTTAGTTTCTGAAAGACTAGTAATGGGCAGAGTTAACTGATGCATTAGTGATTGCTTTCTCCAGCCCGGAAGTAAAGGCCCTATTTCAGGCGTAATGTGAGTCTGCATCCAGTGGCCACTGAATTACTTAAAAGAACATTTAATGCGTTTTAAGCGATAACGCTGCAAGTCATGGAGATGCTGCTGCGTCTAGTGTTCATTCAATGTATTCCACATACTGAAACATAATGCCGTTCTTTCTCCAATATGTGCTAAACGAAATAATAATGGCCAGGCAAAGTATGTCTCTTTTCACTACTTAAATGGGTTTCGTGAAACCAGTGATCAATTCACTCTTGACTTTAAAGTTAAGTTGCAAACATAGCAATGATTTTCCTTTCTCTACTATGCTCAGTTTGTGCACACCAGCGGTTCCAACAAACCCCAAATGGTGACCTTTCTTTCTATAGTGACTCGCATTTTCCTACATTCAAATAGACAATATGACTGATGGCTGTTGAAAGAGGTCAAAAGTTCCCCAAATTAGTGAAAAAACTGTGCTTTTGTCACGTAGGCATCGGTAGCCCGGTGAAGGCTCAATGTGTCACCCCTGGATGGTCTGCAGCAATTTCATTCCGCTATATTTCATCAAATTTTCTGTACACGTGGTTGTTCATACTCAGTACTTTGAGAAGCAGTACTGAACGACGAAAAATATTATCGTATCCTTATACAGGACCAGGTCTCCATGAAATTACGTTTAACTTAATTTGACTAGGCAATGTCCCCAGTGACTTCAATCACACAGCTAAGCATTGCACAAAAATTTAGCCTATTCCAATGGATTCAACGCGCTCTATCAGAACCGAAGGTTAATACTTCTACTTCATAGAAGTGTACAGAACTCGGCATTTGAATGCAAATACTTATTGGTCGCACAATAATTAAGTCGAATGTCAAGGGCATGCATAAATTAAACGCAACGCATCCCCACGACACTTTTGGTGCTAGAAAGTGACAGACTTAAATCTGTGGGATAGGCATTAGGAAGTATAGTCAATTTCTTCGATACTAAAACTTTCTTGCATTAACTGACTTGTTTTCAGTAATTAAAGATCCGCGAATTCCGTGGATGTCTCAGACGAACAAAAGAATTTTTTAAATCATCAGTGGCTACAAATTAAACTCTTTCAAGTTCAAAGCTTTTGGAATCGTTATTCAGCTAACTTACTTATTTGTATTTAATTTCGTCTGCGTTTTTAATTTGACACAATGTCTTTCTGTCTTCCAGAGTATGATGCTTCGTGCTCGCAGATCCGATTCGAATCCCACCAAACGTTTTAAACAGCAAGTTGCACTCGCCTTCGTTATCCCCTTGTGCTTTGCCATTCCCACACTTGTCATCAACGAATGCGTATACAGTCGTCTTTTGCCACTGTACAATGCCTCACTCAATAACAGTTGGTCAAATATATCTCAGGAGAATGAACTTGGGAGAGCGCTTCACAGCCTCAATCCCGGTTTCTGTCCTGTCCATGACCCACGACGCGCTTGGTTTACAGGACACCAGATAGCGTTTGTAGTTTGGTTTCTGGGACCCGCTGGCAGCACGATATGCTTCAATCTTTTCGCACTCCTTATTGTCTGCATTCAAATCTGCCGGCTGAAACGCGAAACACAACTCTCTTCCAACTCCGCCATCTCAAAGTGTAAAAAACAATCCAAGTCCCTCATCGCTGTCTGCGCGAAGCTATCGATCATCCTCGGCGCTAGCTGGTTCCTCCAACTTTTTGCAGGACTTTGGCCGCAACTGGACATGCTTCGACGGGTCGCCGGTCTTGTAAACTGCTCTCAGGGTGGAATAATTGCAGTTTCAATGTTGGCCAGTACGAAAGCACGACGAGTGATCGCTCAGTGGCTGCCTTCACGGTGCCGTGACGCCTTTGGTGTACGAGATTCCTCCTCACAAACAATACAAGAGACGACTAACTCGTCAAGGTCAAATAGACGAAATGTTGACTACAAAAACTCGCAGACCGCAAGCCTAATTAGAAGTGTTTCGTCTTAATAGGGACTCCAAACAAAGCAACGTCGTTATCTGAATTTATTTACATATGTCACTGTAAATCCTCTTAATCCACCACTGTTTCTACATATTCCACAAAGTTTATCATCAGTGAGCCTCGATGAGAGTCCATTTTCAATAATGGAATCATTTGTATTTGTACTCAGTGTCAGAGATGCTTACCTGTGGAATAAATAAGCTTGGTGTTCCGAGGAAAACATTTATTCTTAGCTTCTCAAATTTATACATAGGTTGTAAATTTGCTCTAAAGACAATGATAGAATTTTTGTGTACATGTACTTATCCAGATAATACTGATCATGTGGTTAAAAACGTTCCCGTTAAAGTAAAAAGGGAAATATGGCATCAAATGCATTGACTTATACCTTCAATGACTCGCTAAATACCGTACAATTTCTTTGTGATCTTTAGTTTCCACTAACAAAAACCATGCCATGTGATTTTTATGTAAATGTATTTTCTTTTTTACCAAACAATAACTCACCCTGATGACTTGTACGACATTTTCTCATTTGCACCAAAGTAAAATCACTTTTTGAAGTTTTATTCTTTTTGACTCCTATTCTTCTCCGAATCGGATAGTCGTTTTGTCTCAGAATAAATAAATGAGCCTCCATAGTCAAAATAATCCATGTTACTCGAGAGTCCACGTTATTAACACCTTTTGATTAGAATGCATGAACATTCCGTGTATTTAAAGAATTCAACAAACCATCTTCTGTTAAGCAGGTCAGAACCTGTGTGCGCCATCGCCAAGTCATTTTGTTTGGCTCGAAAAATGTCAGGCGGACACACGAATGTCCAAACTAGGGGCTGGTAGTCGTAAAAAGCAGCATTAACGGGTTTGCTTACAGCTACATGTGCATATTGAAGCCCATAATGAAAGACTGTTAAGAATTGCTAGATCATAACCTTACAGCCAAAGCAACTGCTGACATTGCTGAACCATTTTTTCCCGAAGAGAACTCTGGCAACTTCAAATAATTGGGCACAGATTTTCGCCTTAAACGTGCCAAAATTGTAGTTGCTTTGAAAAAATATAAAAATCAAAAGCTTAGCAAACGTTTTGGCAGCATTTCCATAATTTTAAGACTGGAAAACCAAAAAGAGGATAACATATGGGTTACCAGTGGGTAGGCTGTCATATGTAAGTATCAACTCAGGGATAGGAGAGAAGCAACTGGTAGTTTTAGGAGGGCCCATGCCTAACACATTTAATATTTACATTTTGTATAACCGACGAGTATTTTAGCCACATTAGGTAGCTGAATTCATTGACCAAAGCAACGAGCAAGACGCAGATTATAGAGAAAGCCTCTTCATGATCACCCGACTATTCAAAGTTAAGACTAGGTCTGCTTGTTGAGACAGGCGGTTAGGAGATGCCTTCATCCTAGAATTTTGAGGTGTTTCCGAATAATATGGGGTCAACAGAGCCCTGTGTCCACTGGTTTACGTACAGGAACATCAGTTTAAAACACACTATTATATCACTAACACAATGGACCATTATCCGAGGCAAGAAAGTTTCGAACTATATTCATAAATGCATCACAGTATGCTTTTAAAATGACAAATTTCTGCCAACCACAAAATATTTGAGCACAAATGCCTCATGTCACAAAATCCCTGGGGTATTTCAGCCCAAAACTCTCCTAGGTAATTTGTTTTGATATTTCTACACATCACCTTGTCGGCAAAGTAAATGCTCTTCTAGACAGCAAAAAGAAGAAATGCATTTTTTGCAAATAGCGACCTTTCCACTTTTCCCTTCTTCAGTGCATTCGACCTTTTGTTTGTGCATGTATGAAACAGCTTGACTGAAAACGAGCTTTGGATTCTAAGTACTGGGCTCGAGGCAGAGAGCTACTCGAGTTATTTGATTAGCATATGAGCCTATCACGACGAGATAAGCAAGATAGAACTACTGCTTGCATATCTCCAAATATTTAACAAATTGGCCAGCTGCAGCGCTTAGGCGTTCATGGCACCGCGCATGTCAGTGGCTTATTGCTTGTTTGAACATGTAGCAACCGGTTAGAAGTTGCCGAAGAGTGTGTCGACCATCGATGTGTTAATCTGACACCAACCAAGCATAACCAAAAATAATTAGATGGAAGGAAACAGACTGAAACCCCTAATTCTGTTTGACGTTATATGGCCCAAAGGAATGCATTGGGTTTTCGCAAATTGTGGTGGGCCTAACTGGGAATAGTCATGTCACATAAACCAACACAAAAGAAAGCAAGCTGTGTTTTCTTGACAGTGATTTTGTGAGGAGAAAGAACAGCAGCTGTGAGGAATAAACCATTTAACAGTTGCTCTTTTGACAACCGCTTGTTTTGACCACACACTTTTCCAAATTTTGAAAAACACTTTTACTTGGAGGTGTCATCTACCCATGTTGGCATATTTTTTACTTGAGTGTGCTGGTCTTTTTACCTGGTTTTTAAGTTGAATACCTCTAAACCATTTCGGTATACGGGCATTGTTTGTGCTAGCAAAGAAAGTCTTCTAATGGACAATGAACGGTTTCAAGGCTATCGTGAATTTACAAGTTGCACCAGTGAAACAGTTCTCTGCATTGCTTTGGTTTGTTGGGATTTGTTTTGCCCTAAATTTTTTTGTTCCGCTTTCACGACTTTGACTGATTCAAAAATTGTTCCTACGGTTACAATTTTTACTGTTCTTATTAAACCGTTTTTAGCCTGCAGGTTTTGCTTATCACAATTATTACCTCAAATCATTCCATATTTTGGGGATTCAGATATTTTTGAAAAATAATATCTGCTTTTAAAATCTCCCATTTGTGTGTTTTATTGCCTTTCCTGGTGGGACTATAAAGCAACCTAATTTTGATCCGATTATAGAAGAGTAGTTGAGGTTTTGACATTTTGAGCCTTAAGAATAACACGTATTTGTCTTCAAATTTCTACCTCGGTTTTTTAATGTAAGTTTAATTCTGTGTGCAAAACACATCCACACGTGGTAATTTAATCTACCCACATTTGCCGTAGGGCTGCGGAAGTACTGCTCTTATACTAAAATACAAAAAAAATTGCATCATTTTAAGAGCTTGGCGTATTACAGGTTACGATACGTTACAAACTCCATCAGCAGTTTGAACTATGTTTTGGTCTAATTTAAATATGAAATGCGTTTGGGCCTTCCCATGGCTGATTTCACTAACTTGGTTTTTTCCAGCTAGTCTTCAATTTTGCATGCCGATGAAATTTCTTCAGATTGTTTTGTCATTTACTAATGGACATTTGGACTATTAAGTCCACTAAGAACCCATCTTTACGAATAGCTAGTTTACGCATCATTTTTCAAAGTCGGATGATGGGAGATTGATTCTCCGCAATCTTTTGACGATTTCTTATATCAAAGACTTTTGAACATTTTGTTGGACAAATAATTTATATCAAATTAGTATGTTCCATTATGTTGCTCAACAGACGAAGACTTAAAGCATACAAAACTCGATTATGTGCATATTGACATCTGACTTGCCTCAAATCATTACAACTGGTTCAGTTGGAAGCTGATAAAAAATGATTTACTGATTTATTTTAAAAGATTCTTGTATTAAACAAATATCTCCCAAAATGTCAAAATTTTGCAGCATTTTATTACAAGTAAATTCTTTCCCATTTTTAGATTTTGCTTTAAATTACACGGGACTCGTTTTGGTACAATAAAAGACTGTGTGGTTTCGTATTTTGTTTTGACAAAATTGTAACGAAATTGTGAAGTAATTAATTTTATTAGATTTAATGGACTACATTACTTTATTATTCTCGAAAGGTGTGTTTGTGTTCGTTTGTCACTAGCTATTTTTTCAGGTGTCCGAAACTCTCCTATTTACGCTAGATAAATAATCCGAAAAGGTCGAGTCTCATCTCCAGCAAAAGGCATCTTGTTATGATTAATGTCCCAGTTTTGGCTAAGTCTCGCCAAAACCTTCCTTTCATTACTGCAAATGGTCTAACAAAAAAGTTTGATGTGGAAAAGCACTTTTGCCATAGGTGTAAGCAGTCGTTTTTATCAACCTGAGATTTGACAAATCGCAATCACTATAAGTGGTGAATGCATTCGATGATTGGTAAGTCTGGGTTACAGAAAGTATTTAGAGGTGATCATTAGGTAAGTAACTTGGACAAATTGTAGTGTTGCAAGAACTCCATTACAATACATCCACAAGTGAACCGAAGGACATACGCTTGAAAGTGAAAATATCCGTTTTATTTTATTTAAGTCTGTCAGCATCCGAAAGGGACTAATTCTTCAGGAAACGTGCAGATAAACTCTCACCAAGCACTTTGTAGTTAAAACCCTCCAGGTAGCCTCTTGCGCTGATACTAAGACCCCGTAGTATTCAAAGTGTAAGAGTTTAATTGCAGAGTATTCGTCCTGATAGTTCTGGCACCAATAAATGAAAATTCTACATAACTTTGACTTGGGACCTGGTCCATCGAGGCTTTTAGTTGGGACTTTTCAAGCGTGATATTTTAGTTGTTTGATGTAGAATATGGCCGTTTTAGCAAAACTATGATGCCGATTACTTCGCATGTCATTAGAAGTTTACGTTGTAGTGCCAGCGATCATCAACCAGGGGTTCCCATGTAATCTAAAGGCAATATTAACTATTGAGAAGATGAGTTGTAGACAAGCTCAACACAATCATGTGTGACGCTAGGCCTCTACGCGCAAAGTGGAGCCAAATTTTATGCAGTCTGATTCACCTTCATTTTCAAATCTTTATAGCTTTCGTTGATAGCCAATAATTATGAAGACCCTAATATATTTCGGACTTAGAACAATCCAATCAGGATAAATTATAACATCGCGAATTGGGTCACCTTTGCATGGACCAAAAAAGTACAAGTCTGCTGGTCATTATGGCTACCTTGTGTTAAACAGCCCGGTATCCCTGCAACCTAAATAAACATATCGATTAGCATTGTTTCGCAAAAGAATAAAGCAAATTCCTGCGAACTATTGAATAATCTTTGAAATATGTCCGTGTTAAATTTCCAAAGTTCGACCTTGGTATGGCATGTTACTCTGTGGTAATAAATAAACCCGAGTTAAATTAGAGGCTTGGATGTTTGCAGGTAAATGAAATCGTAATTTAGAGTATCAGATGCTTTGTAAACACGCGTCTTTGAAAAAATCTAGTTTATGCTAGGATTGCACAGTTGTGAAGACCTGATAATTTTACATATCTGTGTGGTCCATAAACCAAAGAATCGTAATACGAGAATCGTTTAAACTAAAATATGTATACGGCCGCTGATCATACCAGTAAATGACGAAATTTATTTGTTGTTCGGCTTAGTGAAAATGGCACCACAGATGATTTTAAATGCATCGTTTTTAATTTGACCAAAGTAGTGCAGGAGTAATTGTGATTTTACAAATCACAAAAGTTATTTTACAGGTTTTTGTCTTCCTCAACCACATTTAAGTCATTATTAACACATCTCATTCTATTTCATCAACATCTTCTAAACTGAAATTAGGTTCAATTAATTTGATGAAAAGGAAAAAACTATTGCAATAATTTTACCCTTCTGACATTTCCCCATATTATGTTCAAAAGGGAAATTATTAAGGTGAAACTCTGTTACTTTGCAAACAGATCTTTGCACTCTGGTCATAGCATATGGTTAGAACAACTTTGCAATGATAAATCTTGAGAAAGATTTGTACCTTATTTTACTGTCGGTAACGAAGTAAAACAACGAATGCTGATGTTTGTATTGACTTCTTCAGATGAGATTTAAATGACGACATTGAAAAACTGCTAGTGATCGTAATGCGTCGGATCTACTCTGTATAATTTGGTCCCAGAGTAAAACGCCACATTCTGCTTTCTTAACATCACTGTGGTTTTTATAACTAGTTTTCAAATCTCTGATGCGATCACGTCAGTCAATGTCACTGAGAAATAATGGGTTTCCGTACAAACTGCAGTAACTGGCTAGCAACAAATGCTGTTAAATCTTAAAATGACGTAAGTTAC
Source organism: Mesocestoides corti (assembly GCA_900604375.1). NCBI lineage: Eukaryota > Metazoa > Platyhelminthes > Cestoda > Cyclophyllidea > Mesocestoididae > Mesocestoides > Mesocestoides corti. Next base: position 111,808 of record UXSR01005276.1, on the reverse strand, counting down.
TTCCGGCGATGGCAAACCTAACCTTTCCACTCAATTCGTGTCCGCATTTGGTTAATTACGAGGTTGATGCTTTTTAAGGTCCGAAAATTTTCTATCAATTTGAAAACATGTTTGTAGAGAGTGACAGGTTTTTGCAAGGTTGTAACTTGATATCGATTTAATTACCAATTTCATGGGATGCTCAAACTTCATTACCATGGCTGCTGCAACAAAGCATTGCATACAGAATCTTCCCGAGAAATTGTCGTTGGTTAAATAAAAATTTGCCTTAGTTTGCTCTTGTAAAAATTATCCGAACACTAATTTTATGGTAATGGATCGATATTACTCTTGATTATAAAAATGCAAAAGTACCACCAGATGGACACCTCATAATGAATTATTGCCATAATGACATGAAACGTGGTATCTTTAATTTAAAATCCTAAGCTTTTGCCATTTTTATACTTAAAGCTGGCACTTGAAATATTAAATTATTATTTAATAGGCCCATGGCAGATAGCTTCAATCTGTGCCAGCAATCAAAGCCGTCCCATGGTCAATGTGTTGTCATCTAATTTCTGTGGCATTAAAATATTCAGGTCGGTTTGTTGTATGATGTTTTATGCCAGTAGACTTTTTTGAAATGCTATTAGCAACACGTGACATGTCAAGGTGAAAAGCGAAGATGCGATGTATATGTCAAGAAGCATGTCAGCATTATTTTGTTACAGAGATGATTCTGCCTTAGAGAAAATCAGAAAACGTGTGATTTTGTTTGATGTTGCCTGACAATACTAAGACGAATATTTGGTATTACCTGCACTCTTTTTCACGCAAGAAAATTGTACAATTCCGTCGTAACATTTGAATAATGGCGCTGAACAGATCCGTCGAGATTCCACAATGCACGCACAGAAATTTACCCCTCCCCCAAAAAGGCACTAAATATTCGATTGTCCTTCTAGAAATTATAAGCAAAATTTTAGTTAAAAGAATCAGACTGCCAATATAGGCAATATGTTGGGGCTAAATCAAGTATTGGGGAATTGGGGTTTGGGTAACAGAACCGGGAATCTGTCCAAGTTCCCCAATTGCAGCTGTTAGACAAAATCATGTGAAAGGTCAAATTTCGTAGGCTAAAAGGGCAAAATATTTTTTCAGGATCTGATAGGCGGCATGTATTTTTCCATGTTGTCGACAAACATAATTAACTTCTGAATAATTCTCGTTTGTTTTATTAAAATGAAAGACGTAATCTTTCTAATGAATCAAAGCCCATAAAAGTTGCGGTACTGTGATCTAACTTTTGATCAAATAAAAAATGGAAAATATTGTAAATTTAAAATTTACAACTACATAAAAGTGATGGAACTGAAAGTTTAAAAAAGCATGTGCGGACAATAATACATATTCGGAAAATACCTCCCGTAAATAACTGCAGCCTTAATACAAACAGGTAGACTTGCCAGAATGGTATTTATTTTATGCAGGCTGTCCTCAACAATAGATATTACGACAGCACGGGTTAAACAGTAAATATATGCAACAAAACGATGCGCGTAATGCTAGTGGAGAATTTAATTAATGTTCCGGTGGAACCAGCATAGTAAAACAATCGAGGCATATAGACAGATTTTCGGTCAGCGCTTTAAAAAAAGCTCTGGTTTTTATAACGCATTCCTGAAGTGGTATGAGACAGAAAGGACTCCTTAATTCATTTATTTCAAAAATGCAAAACATTGACCCACACAGAAATATAATTTTTTCCTTTTAAAAAATGAAGCCTTGAAGAAAAACTTTTTCGTACGGAACAGCACATAGGCTCAGAGAAGCAATGGGTGGGAAAAGATTTACTGTGAGAGCAAGAGCTGACTTTGTGGGAAGTCATCTAGAAAGAGGGAAAATTTATCTGAGATTATGCTAGAGTCTGCCGAACGCACCTTTAAATGAGTCGCATGGATGCCAACCATTGATGGATCAATTAAATGCTCAAACTGATTTTTGGTTGATATCTGACTTGCAATGTCAAATTTAAGTGACCAAGCCCGTGAACGCCAGCCTCCCACCTGACCACAGACATTGTGCTTCCATATTCACCCAATCTCAAGGTTTACACAACGGGAAAATTTACCCGAAACCTGTGAAGAAAATCACTGATTTTCTACTGCAAAGTCTCACCTAGATTAAAAATAAGCGTTCTCAATACTTCTTGTGGCTTGTGACTTTAGACGCAAGGGGTCGGTGCAACTCCAAACCAGAGTTTATGAGTCCTAGGTGAATTCAATACCAATCACAGTGGTGCGCTTCTGATAAAAAAAGATCAAAAGGCTTCTTTTCCATTAACCACGTGCAAACTTAACCGCTTGTGTCGTGTTTGATAGCCAGTCAGCTAATCAACAACCGACGAGCGATAAGAAAGTCACAAGCCCCCATGGACAGACACACTTTGTTAGAACCACAGCATCATAAAATGTGTAAACAGAAACAGCATGTGACAAATGATCACGAATTTTAGGCGACGCGAAGCCATGTTTTACATATGGAGAGTTATATTTTATTTCAGCCACTACCAATGCAGTTCCTCAAGTCAGTGAAAATCACAGGGCTTTTGTACGAGGAGTCGCTAGCCACGTATGTACGCTGTCACAGTTAAGCGGCTGAGACCAGACAAACGAAAAGACCAGCCGTGACGCAAAATGTCAAGGTCTTCGGTCTGTTGAATCACGCAAAGCATTAAATCAAGCTTTCGTGGTGAAATCTGCTGATTCGAAGATGAAAATGAAGCCACCTGTATAAAATTTAACCTTTTGTAGAGTTTACACAAGCGGCCCTCGCTTTTCATGGCAGGCGGTGGTTTTCTTGTCCGTTTCGGACCACCGAAAGAAGATTAAGTGATGTGACAGTCAAATTTGTGGAAATAGAGCACCATTATTTCCGATGTCAACATTAATTTCCATCTTCTTGAAGGATGAAGATGTTTACATTATGGTAACACCTTGTTGTAGACTGCGAAAACGCGATTTTTTTCTAATACTGATGATTCTTACCACACAAATTCTACGCTGGGTTATGGCACCTGGTTTTTGAATGGTGATGCCTTGACAGATTCTCTCACTGGATTTTCGGCACAGACTCAAAATCAATTTAACCGATTTTAAAACCCCAAAAACACGAAAACGGTACTTTTCTTCACATTTGTTAAATCTAGGAGCTCAAATTTAACGTTCAATTTAATGGGAATTAAAATAAATGATGCAGTATCATTAAAGTGACAGTAGGTGTCCCACAAGTGTGCCATCAACCAACCTTTGTTTTTGTTTACTAAGTTCAGTTAAACAAAATTCTTGGGTGTTCTTGTCACCAATATTGATAAGATTAAATAAGAAATATTCTAAAGCATTTATGCATGGATGTATCTGAGCACACTTTACATATGACAAAATGGTGATATGAATATCGAGTTGGCTTGCGGATTCCACGTTTCAGTAACCGGTTAGAGTCAACCTATTTAGGATTTTCGATTCAACAAATGGCAGTAACAAGCATTGCCATTCCCACACCTGAACGACTTCATCAGCAGTCTCGACGTTTCCAGTGCTGACAACTTCAACCATAGGGATATTTGAGGAAATGAACTCCCTAAGTACGATGCCTGACATGCTCAATGGCAAATATGGATTCTAAAAGCTGCTTAGACCCCTGCGACACTGTAGTAATCTAAAGCAGCCCTTTGGGGGAGGGATTCCTCTATATTTAATCCCAATATCTCAGGGGCTTCTGTGAGCACGAATCACCATCCGCGGGAACCCCGTTGGGCTGAAATAAAGAATGGCGATTGTCCCTTGTGCCTGTACTACGTTTCTTTATTCCACTTATGAGTGATCAATAACAGCCACTGCAGTAGTATTTAAACGAGGTTTTGAAGCTCAAATTTTAACTAGGATTTCAAAATAGCTCACTCCAAAACAAGAATTTTTGTATAATCGAATTCAAAGGCACGGTTCAGGAAAATACGTAATTTTGGCTATGTATATTGTGCCAGCCCCTCTTTTTAAGTCTTTATCGAAAATCAATCATATTTTTAGTTACCGCACAGTTGTGCAGGTAACATTTCGAACAATCTGTCATTTGCAAACTTCTTACAGCCTACCTTTTATTCGTTTCCAAGTCACGTTGGTTAGTTAAATAGCATACTTCGATTATTTACCTGTTTAACGAGTGCCGCGTGTCATCAAAAAGTAAGCCTGAACAAGCGCATACTCTAACAGAACCAAAGCATCTAATTTTAGGCAGATTTTGTATGCGCTTTGTGTATTTCGCCTAATGATGCTTTCTACTGGTGTTTTTAGAGATTTGGCTACATTAAAGCTTGGAAGCACAACGGTTGGTCACGTAGACCAGCAGGTAGCTAAACTGTGCTAAGCTGTAGGTGACTGAATCCTCTGCGCCTCCGTAATGTATGTTGAATCCTCAGTTCTTCTAATGAGGACCAAAATCTCCACACAGTTTTCCACGTGTCGCCTAAAATGACTGCTTGCTGGTGACAATGTCGTTGTACAAAGCATCCTTGTTCTGTAGATAGCATATTTGTGCATGTTCATACAATGGCACTGGCCGCCAGCACCCCTCGATGGCGCATTTCAGCAACACTGGAAATAAAGTCAGAAAAAGGAACTCCTTGTTGGCAGGGCCAGATGCTGTTCCATTATATCAGTGCCTTTTAGACTAGCTGAGTTGCTTCACACGGCGGTGACTGTACCATGTCTAGTTGGATGTTTGCATTCATTCAATGTCACTTGAAGTCGTAGCATATCGTCAACTGCCTCATCATTGTTCTGTTGAGGATATCTAGACGGCGCACCAATTATTGGTCGCGTTAGGCTCAAAGCCCAACGAAAAACCTATGCGGATGTCAAGGACGGATGAAAACGAGTGACCTGCAACTGCCGGCGGCGCAGTTCGCTCAAACCACCTCGTAACCTGCACCAACGCTCCCGCATTCAAACTGATCGGTCCCCATTCGACCCCAACAGCCAACCAATAGCAGCCTCTTAGTGTGTAGACATGACCATGGACAAATTCAGCGGTCGTTGTGATGTAGGTTAAAAGCTGCAGTTTTCTTCGTATTCATTGCCATGCACATGTCAGCCACAGATAACCTAGTCTAAAAACAAACATCCCCAAGTATAGCTTTAACTCGATTTGGAAAAAACATCCTCCTACGGACAAATCGGAGCGAGTTCTATCCACTCAGAGATGATGTTCTTCGGAAACTCGATAAAAAAGCCAATTACTGTGGATGTGCAAGGACGAAAACATCAGGCACGTCAACGTTTGCTTGTGTTTATTTAAAACTGTACATTGCAAGTCGCCACGAGCCACAGGCTGGAACCTCATTTCATCAGGTTCTTCCTACAAATAGTAGAAAAATAACTGCATTATAAAAAGCGAAACCTCGATACCTAACACAGACCAGTGGGTCCCTCTAACTGGACGATTGGCGTGCAGAGCCGAAATAAGTGAGACGGATAGCGCAAAGTTGTGTGCGTGTTGCAACACCAATGTCGCTTGAGTAAAAACGCAAGTCTATGGTCTGTTTAGGTGGAAGGTGATGTTAAGAAAGTGGCGATACGCACTTGCGAAACGTGCCAACCGTGTAGTTAGGTTCCATTTGTCAATAAGAGCGATTGAAGCGAATCGCCGTACTATTTGAAATAATATCTACTTCACGCTTAGTGATAGCTGTCAAAAATGCAACGAATACAATAAGTGATCGACTTACGTGATTGAGCCCTTCCCACTTAGTACAACATAGGGCATTCCTTGTCGCTCTAGCTTCTTGTTCAATTTATTCAGCGTTCCCAATGGCGTGTCAGAACTAGCACTGTTCTTGATAAGCTGAAATGTGGAAAGTAATACATACTACTTGGCACACACAGGTAACAATGTTTTATCAAGACAGATCAACCTACCGCTTCTTCGATAATTTTTTTCGTTCTCTTTTCCGTCTTCTTCTTGCCGGAACCCTTACCATGGAACTTGTGGCTGAGCTGCCGGAAGGCCTCCTTTGGGGTCATGTTTCGGCCCATCTCATCCACATAGTACAGTTTCACGTCTGGTTTGTAGTTGGATTTTTCGCGGAAATCTGATAGGGGTCCGTTGTAGCGCTCGCGTTTGGCAAATTTTGCGTCGATATCATCGTAACGAATGTCCTCCTCCACATAGTGCTTCGCCATCAGGTTTACGAGTTGGCCCATTGGGCGCTGAAGCAATCGATTCAAAAGTGGCAATGTTGGTTGACGTAAATTACAAACTGACTTAACCTAACTTAGCACTCCTCAGAACGACAGTAATTGACTGCCCCCATGGTAGCAAATTCAATTTCCCAAGAAGGCACTTGGAGCTTGTGAAAACACATTTGAACAGATAAATGGCGTAAAGAGTTGGACAACAGGCATATAGGACTAGAGGTAAAAGACAATCCTTACCTCCTTCTCCTTCTGAGTCTCGACGTAGCCTTTTTTCTGGGCGAGAAGGAGAGCCGAGAAGACGCCCTGGTTCAAGGCCGGTTCCTCCTCAAACACACCCGCCCCCTCTTCAGTGGCAGTGGGTGCAGCAAACGAGGAGGAGGAGGGTGCAACGTCCCCTTCCTCTTTGTACCTCCGTCTGCTCGAAGACTTGCTCGAAGTCGCCTTGTCATCGTGGTGGCGGCGCGACGAGGAGGAGCTTTCTGGAAGTTGGAAAGACATTCGAAAATAATGCCAAGTTACTCAAGCAATGCATAGATGCAACTTGCAGCAAAAATCCCGTAAGACGTGTTTTCGCATGCCAGGCAGGTTGACCGATTTTGCGAATTCACCTACATTTATTCTCGGACGCGAGACATCAAGCTGGGATTAACGTGCCTGCGATCCGTTGAACCACCTGGCCCCATGTTGAGGAAACCACCGACACATCGTACCGCATGCAACAAACACCATTTCCTTGCAATAGCTTCAAGCGTGGCTCCATTGTCCTCGTCCATAGGATTCCACAACAAGTCTTACCTCTCATCTCCCTTCTAACCACTAACTCCTTAGGAATACTTAAGCATTTAGTACAACAAAAGGTCGTTCTACTGCAATGAGGACTTTGTCCCCATCTAAACAAGTCTCTTTACCGATTTCACCATCATTCAAAGTTCCGAAGCTTTCTCCATTGATTCGAGAAGTGGCCACTTGAAAGGATTCCTAGAGACCGACTTGGCAAAGGATTAATCGAAAAAGTGCGTCAACCGCCATTTAAACTGACCTAATTTTTCTTAAATAGATTAATAGTTCTTCCTCGAGTACTTTTATTGACTTCAGCACGAAAAAACACAGTACTTGTAACTGGGAATGCGCAGTGACTTGTCGCATTGAAGTAGAAATCGGTTCAGGCCATGTAATAGGCGGAGGTACAAGGTAGTCATAGGTTTTGACTGAGTGCGAAAAGAGTGAAACGAATTGAACAATAGAAGGGGGTTATGCGGAATTAGGCAATCCGGTGTAGCATGTCGAAAAACCGAAATGAAAGCAATCACTATTGGCTTACTTGACGAGGAGTGGCGACTGCTTTCGTCCCTGTGGCTTCTCTCCTTGCCATCGACAACCTGCTCCACTCCGTTTCCTTCTTCCTCCTTCTTCACCAACTTCGCATTGAGGTCACTCTGTAACCCGCCGGATATTTGCTTGAAGAATTCGGCCGTCGCGTCGAACACTAGGCCACCAGTGTTGGGGCCCGGAGCTTCAGGTTTAGGCACCACCGATTCTCCCTCCGCAACAATCATCTGAAGTCTCTGGAGCAAAATAAAAAAAACGTGCCAGTATTACAGTCCCCATGGCAGGCTGAAGGTTGTCGGCGTTTTGAATAAATACCCTGTATGAAGTTCTTTAAGACACTTTTTTAAATCCTTACATCGGGCACGTAACATACTGCCTGGGTAAAAGCGGGTGCTACCTGATGGATGCAGTGATATTGAGAGTTAATAGTCTCACTACTTTACAACTTAATGCAGACTTAAAAAGATCCCTAGAGAAATTGTACGTACACTGAGGTCAAACGACTGGCTTAATATATTTCCCCTGCTGCTTCGTCACTAATAAATTTATCACACAAACCAAACAGCTTAGTTTGAACTATTCGAAAATTGGTCATCGGCAATGCTGATTGTGACAATAACCACTAAATTTTCTCTAAAATGTGACAAAATGTAATTCACAAAGTAGACCCACAATGCACTTACTTCCTCGGGAGGAATGGGCTTTGATAGATTGGCATTACGGGCCAGACTCAGCGTTTTTTCCAACTCTAATTGAAGATCATCCGGCTCCAGTGGTTCCGCAATCCACTGATCGTCTGCATCTGAAGACGGCATGAACAAATGGCGAAGTAGTAATACCAAATCGATTTTGCTAACTGATACGTTGATGGAAGGGGCTTTGAAAGTCAAAAATACCTTTCCTTACATTAAAGGGTATTCTGATTCTACTCACGTTGGCAAAGATCCAGAAAGAGGTCATATTAAACAGAAAATTTACTTAAACCAAAATACAATAATTGAAAAACCCTCATCACCGCATTGTAGTACGCTGAGTATAGTTTCAAACCACATGACATCGTTTGCTGAGAGAGGCCAGGATTTAAGTCCGGAAATCCCAGATATGACACACAAAAAAATTGGGGAGAGCAATACATCTTTGCGCCTATTTTGAAACCAACGAATGCGCTAATTTCAAAAATCCTCACAATAGCCTTAAATGAATTCAAGTTCCTTTGATTATAGAAAGCTGATAACTACTTATTTAAAAATGTAACCCAACGTTACACTTTGCCTGGGATAACTGCACAATAAAATGAACAGTAAATTACCTTCGTCATCGCCTAGCTGCCCATCCTCTTCGGCAATCGTTTGAACTGACAAAAGAGCTGCGATCTCAGGATTCAAACCAGTCAATGAAGAAAGCCTAAATGACTTCACGTCCTTCTTTTGGCTCTCTTCATTTCGTTCTCTCTTTTTTACATCTTTTGAATCCTCCACCTCGCCCTCCTCAGTCACATCGTTTTGCGCAGGCTTTGCTGTTCTTCGGCTACGCGAACCGTGATCAGCAGAAACTGATGGAGTTACGCCCTGAGGGCCGGACGCGGCATCTGGAATCAAATCATCGGCACGTAGGATTCGGCGTTGGACTTTGCGCTTTTTCTTTTTTTTAAACTGCGCCATTTCACCGGGCGTGTAAAATTCTGCTGCCGGGCGGAGTTCCTGGTCCCCAATGCTTTCCTGATTTTTTTCAGAAATGAACAACGACAATAAGGTATGAGGATGAAAACCTTAAGCCTGTAACAATATTTGGTCTATATGTGAGTAACTTCGGAAATCGGAAAATAAAGTCGATGTATATTAACTGTGACGACTTGGGCTTTTTCAGTTACGCAGTGGTAAATAAAATTTTACCATTAGTGTTTTTATTCACCGATTAGACACCGCTGGACAAACTTAGAAGTGAATGAACAAATGATTGGAAATAACGGGTAACAATCAATCCTAGTTTATGGCTAACGATGACTCTACTTTTCCGTATCCACATTTCTGAGATACAGCCGTGGAAAATAAATAAAAAAAACAGAAAATGTACGAATAAAGGAATGAATCAGACTGTCACACCTTACAGATTAGTTGTAAATTAAACATAGATGGTAATACATAGCACAACACTAAACCTTAGAACCTACCCTGTTTGCACGAAGTTCTTCTTCCAAACGGCGCATTGCGAGCTCCTGACCGGGAGCATATGTACCACCAGCCTCCAAAGTGAACTTCGCCTTTTTTGGACCATCGATTTCTACGTCATATTTTTCAAGAATTCCCTTCTCTCGAAGTCCCATTAGCACGTCTTCATCCTCATCCTGCACTATGCCCCCGAGGCCGGCGAGTTTGCGTTTATTTTCACGGTTCTTTGCAGCTTTTTCGTCATCAGCAAGGTTAACGTTTATCAGCACATCTGATGGGTCCTCAGCCAAAACGTCTGTACATCAAAGAAGCGAATTTGAACTGAAGCTTTATGCATGCATTTTAAGAAATGGTGGGAAGCAGCAACTTTTAGTAAAAGGCGCCTAAAAGCAAGACCTAAAGTTAACCATAACCCAACGAACGATCATTAATAAAAGGCAACCGAACCTCACCAATGGTTTTCACACAAACCACAATTATCTGACTGTAGGGCGGCCTAACAGAACTACAAAATCTCGCATCGAGTTATTGATAATAACCACGGAAACGGTAACCCGGGCTTTCAAAATATTTGTAAAATTGCTAAGATCACAATCGATGCTAATAAAAATTTGGGTTAGATGAAATTGCTAACGTATTTTTACGCAAAAAAGTAGTGGGAGAAGTATACTGCACAAATATTTAATTAAAACCAGGAATAACAAAGTTAAATGGCTTACCACTATCCTTAAGTGTTAGGATAATTGGTGCTCCCTCAGAAAAAGTATTCACGTCATGCTCAACTTTCAGCCCCTCTAGAGAAGCTGAGGAGTACTCTTGCTAGAACATCAAAAAATCAGGTGAAGCGCAGTACCTTAGCAACTGTTGGTTTTATTCGTTCCGCAACAATGGCTGACACTCCAAATTCTTCATCCATTTCCGCCAAAATCTTTTCCTGAATGAGTGTAAAACAAGGCTATATGAGAAACATACTCTTTTATCTGCTTCCAGCTTAGCTTTTTCTTTTGTCCTCATTTTTTCAACCCATGAAGAGACACTAACGTCTTCATCTGCTCCGAGTGACTTATATTCACGAAGTTTGTTTAATAATTCGCGCTTTTCTTTTGAAGTTACTATTTTTTCCTGTAATTTTTCAGTCTGCTTGGCCTTGGTTATATCCTTTGCCGGAAGATGGACGAAGTCAGTATCACTATTTCTGGGTTTATTGTCATCAGACTCGGTTCTCGTAGCCTGATTTCCAACGTCAAGAGGAGCAAGACCAAGCTTAGCACGAAGTTTACTAAAAATGCATTTCAAAAAAGTGCTAATACTTTGTCTCTTCAATTGAAAGGGATTCAGCTGTTCCTGACTCAACAACGTCATCTAATATTTTATAAATTAACTAATCGATGGTAATTATACCTTCTTCATCATTGGGCCTCCGGTTCTTCTCCTTATGTTTTTTGGAATCTCTATGAGATATATCTTTTGAGTGACTCCTGGATCGCCTTCTTTTCTTTCTACTTTCGTCTTCACGTCTCCCCCTCCTGTTCATCAAACCTAGGGTTATTTCAAGAAGTGCAAAAGAGCCGCTCAAAAGGCTGATGATCTAAAACGATAAAACAATGAAAAGTAATTTCGACCTATTTAATTTAAATTAACATATCGTACTCGCACCTTATCATACAGATTTTATCAATTCCTATATTATTTCTATAGGCTGTCTTTGAATGCGTCTCATTTTTATTTATTTTTTTGTTTTTTATCATGCGTTACCGATTTTAGCTTCCCAAAGTACTATCATTTAATTAATAAATCTGCCACTTCCAGTGATTTTGCATTCAAGCAAAAATTAGGTTTGTCGGGTAGAATGAGTTTTGACTAGTGAAGGAACTTTGCTCCATTTAGCACTTCAAAAACATTAACCGAGGTCATTTTGCACCATTCTAATTTTCCAACTCACGTCTGATTTGCACTTATTTCCGTTAGCTGGGCAGTGGCCAAAACGTTTTTTTTAATTTGATTATACATTTTCGTTTATTTAAATTTTATCAAAAAGTTTTTCGGTAATTTCGAAGTATATCCGTGAGCACTATTTTCATTAACGTCATCAATATAAAATGTTACTGGTAAGCGAGAATCCTTTCAAATACCACATTAGTGTCTTTTTGACTAGCCTCTCAAGGCTTATTTAAATGTTAATACGACAAGGTTTTAAGTAACTTATATGACGTTCGTTGATGATGATGCAACGATCCTAAATTCGGTTTTTTTCACTCTTAGGTTGTTTTTGCTGTGAGCATGTATACGCCTGTCCCTTTGGCCATAATATTTTGAGATCAACCTTGTCGAAATTGGAGGAGCGTTCCAATCCGCTATTTGTGTACTTGCTAAATTCTTTTTTTTATGAATTATTCCTTTCGTCTTCCTGCAATGGGATATTTCTTAAAAGAAGACGTATGAACTAAAATAAATCCAGTTGACTCATATAAAATTATGAGCATATTAGAAATAGAAATTGAAGACTACATGGTCGCTTTATTTAAATTTGTAACCATCTTGGCCTCAATCATGGCTCCCAATTGATCTATATATTAAACTTATTCATTTCTCTGCTGCTTATCTTGTGATTTTTTTCGTGCTCGTAAATATATCGATGATACTTCCTGAAAAACTGAGGGTAAATGCCATGGAAATGTAAGGCTGCAAAATAACTCTAATGGAGGTTTACTGGAGACAACAGGATGAAAAAAATAAGTATTCGCTAAGCTAACTTCACTTTGCTGCCCATTCATGAGCCTTTATATGCTATTAGAATATTTGACCTCCAAGAGATTTAATTGGGGCACAGGACATTATTTGTGAGAATTGAATTGACACTAATAATTGAGGATATCAATGTGGTACGTTACAGTGCGTACTCCAATATGAATCTTCGAAACCCCTCTTCATGCTAAGATGGCCGTAACCTGACTCTTCACCCACATTACTCTCGACCGTTTGCACCCAGAACGTGATTTGACCACCATTTTCTCAATCTCTTATATTTACTCTTGTTACATAAAACTTTTAGATCCTATGAATGTCAGACTTGTTGAGGTTAATATGCCCTTTGGAATTACAGGAATCAGTCTTGTGTCCGTAAGAACTACCCTTAGAATATCTCAGCACAACAGTTGTTGTTGACACTACTTAGCAAAATCAGTAGAGTGTAGAGACAGCATTTCGGAGTACACCAGTACCTCCCAGTTTAGCCATCCTTGATTTTCCTCTGGATTTGCGGTACTCGTTTCGCCTTTAGCACCTTCAGTTTTGTAGCATGTCAAAAGTACTGTTAAGGCCTTGCACAAAATGTTGGTGCTCATCTGAGCTTCATGATTAATCCATGATTCGTGACGAGCTGGCATTTCTTTTGTTCTCTGGCGCAGGTCACCAAGGCTATTAAAACCTATTAATGGTGGTTTCAGTTGAAAACCAGTGGGTTTCTTCGCAGCTAAAACTCTTCATTTTCGAAGTATTTGGAGAACCCCATTAATTCGAATTTATTACCACGGTTCCCACATGGACGGACTCATTGTTCACCCGTCTCTTGTTTTCCTGCTTAGCTTTAATGTTTATACCGGGCCATTCAAAACATGCTGAACTATTTAAAGACATACGATGATAATAATAATAATATATGCCTTTGCTGCATCAGAAATGTCTTGTTATTCTTTAGTTTGGTGCCAGGTGGTGGCTGCATAAAATCGGGCCTATGGTCCACACTTTAGTGTTAGTCACAAAGGGTAGATACATTTAGCCCGCAGGCTTAATTGAGAAAACAATTAATGGGTTTTAAACGACGGTCAGCGATACTGTCCACTGAGATAATAAAGAGAATAGTTAAGGCTATCTGAAGTTAGCACGTGGAAAGAATAACTACAGTCCACAAAAAAACAGCTACCTGCTTCTCAAGGACGCAAGTGGGGATTCATTCATAAGCTGAATTAAAACACTAAGGAAACGCAGTTTGACTGTATGGGGAGATTATTTTTGCTTAAATACCCTTAGCACAGTCAAATAATCAGTTTTCAGCATGGTTTAATTATTAAAGATTATTACGGGCTCCAAGAGCTTGAACCAAAACTATCTAGATCGAATACGATGCACAGATTTAAATAGACCGAGTTCAAATTGATACACACGTATTTCCAGCTTGTAATAGTTTGTAAACGTCATCTTTTTAGATCTAAGTGAAAGATAAAATTTGGTTTTCATTGAGCTATGCAGTGTAGGCTTTGCATGCTTTAAGTTCTTAATCGGTCTAGTTATAGCGTTGGCTTTTGTTTTGTCCCTGTAGCTACAAAATCATGAAAGATCTTCATTTCATCTGTTTTAACGTTAATTTTCCCTTTGCCGACCTTAATTCTGTAAGGACTTACACTGTTGTTGCTACTTCGCTTTTTTTCCTAACCTGCATAATGTTGGAATATTCATTGGAATCTAGGCGGATTTTGTTGGTTTTCTGGGAACAGTAAGGTATCGATTTGTTGCTATAAGACAGGGACTAATACATTAGTACAGCCATTTAAAATATGGCAGTACGAAACCAACATGCATATTTGAAATCTAATTTGTAACACTTAACATGAAATACCTCATGCTGACATTTTCGCAAGTGTGCTTGAAAGTTAATAAGACGCACAAACTGCTGAACGCCATCATGAAATACGTGAACGAACATTAGCAAAATATTAAACTAAAACCATAGAGTTTTTTCAAGTGCATGAAGGCTCGTAAGACTAGCGCTAAATCGAGGTCTGAAGATTTTTGGATTGGAAGTCAGTCAGTCAGTCAGTTCCCATCATTCCCACAAGCGGATCACACATGCTGTCCTCATGTACTACAGCTAGTTGGTTTTACATTCTGGCCTAAACATGGGAACAGGGGGAAATTAGAACGTCTACCATACCCCGAACACGGCCCCGCTTAAGGGACAAATGACGTCAATCCCGGGCTCCTCGACAGTCCCCAATTTAATCATGCATTTGACGTCATTTTTGCGTATCTTGTGAACCAATAGGAACGTGAGAGTCCGTCCCGGCAGACACTACCGCAATAAACTGACCTCTGGCATATTTTGTAGAAGTTCACATGCTTGAATCATGTATCTACTATACCACATTTGGATTTTTCGTCACTTCATGTGCTTAATTACAGCTCAAGTTAACCATAAATCAAAAGAAAGAGACTAAGTATATAAATCGTAATTTCTGAACTTGGTATTAAATACACCAAAGACAAATTTGACGAATTGAGATGGCAATCGGAAGGACAATCGTGAATCTTATAATCTAGCCATGCAATAAACGAAGTTTTAGTGCAGTTAGAGGACATTCAGTGGGTGGCTTTAAAATAGCTTTTTTTACCCGCCTGAAAGTGGTAGCAAAAGCAGATGAGTGATTCTAATGACGAAAGTCGGAACCGATAGTCCATATTGTGTTCTAAAGCTTCGTCCCTAGAGGAAGAACCACGATCGTGCTGTCTGAAAATAACTACCCAAAACCGTTTGAACACTTTACTTTCTCTAGTAAATCATTTATAATAATTCAACATCACCCACATTTTAATTTGACCCGCTATTCGCTCCTCTTACTTTAACTCTGCAGTTCATGCAATTACGCTTATTAGGTGACCACTACTCATCTACTGGTATTAACCAAAACTGCGTCTATCGTCACATTTACCTATCTTATACCGGTTGCTGCCAGTTTAAGTATCAGGTTTGAAAGATACCACAAACATACAGGTTGAAATGGCCAAGGTTACAGTGCTTGAATGCAAAGAAAACGCAGCAAACGGTGATGTTGGAGGAAGAGTTAGTTACATCACGAACCACCAGCCCAGGTCACCGAACTGGGAACCCCAGTTCCTCATAGCATTAGGTATACCTCAGTACAACTACTGTCCAATTTGCTTCCACGGCACCAAAATACGCCAACAAAGATGGGAGTAATCCAACAGGCGAAGGAGCAGCTGAGAAACATGATCTTGAAATCCTCGCGTATCGAAAGAAAAGACTGACGTGAGCATGGGGGAAGCGTGGAAGCTTCATGCGTTTCCATTGTCAGGCACGGTACGCATTGATCGCTAAGATCGTGTGCATCCGAAACAGTTAAGAACTTTTTTATACGCAGCAATGGATCTTGCAACTGTTGACAAGAAAAGTCATCTTACTGCAGAACGTTTGGGTGTGCTAAGCGCAGTTTCTTCGTTTTGAATTACATTTCTACCTGCGGATTGGGACACACATGTTGTCTTAACTGGAATCTCAACTATTACCATTCACTTGTTTAATTTTCCTCCTTAGTTTTTCGGTCAGTGACGCTGCTTTTTGACTATCACCATCCATAAGCCATGGAATAACTCCAATTTCGATGTCTTAAGTTCATCTTGAAAACGGTACATCAGTTTTCGTCAAAAAACGTTACAGCGCGAAATCTGCTTAATCAGTGTTTGTTGAAAAGACTGCTCATGTGCACATCCGGTGGTGCGCACGTGAAAGGTCAAAAAGCCAGCTGTGTAAATCTCCATGACCGAATGCAATTTGGGCCAAAATGCTGCCCTTGACCTACAAATCGAGATTATCATGAACATCGTTAAACTTCCATAATGGACGTATGAAACTGTGCACATTACGAGAGCCAGGAAATGTGAAGAATGAATAGCTCCTCTTCCTGATTATCCAAGTCGAATACTTTAACCGTCGTAATTGGTTACATGCGATATTCCATTATTCTCATATTATAACCTGTGTAGAAAATGCGTTTCGAAAACTACTGTTGTGAATCGGGCTTATTCAACCCCTTACTCCGGTCGCTCCACCTCCTACACAGGGTTCCCCTTGTCGCAGCATGTCGCCAGCCCCGCGAATCCTCAACTCCCCCTTCATTAGCACTAATATTTATCTTGAAGTACCCCCACACATAGGTCTCGATGTTAGCGCATGTATGGCTCACACATCCGAAGTATAAGTACACACGCGCAAACCCGACGCAACGACACCAACGAGGTTGAGCTCTGAAGTAAACGATTGTGTCCCGTCCTCTCCGGTCTTTTTCTTCGTCGCGGATATCAGGCTATCGTAATCGAGCCAGGGTTAATTCCGTGGCCCCGGCGTGGTTCCAGGCCACATGC
>UXSR01005276.1:0-94189 GCA_900604375.1 Mesocestoides corti | reverse complement strand
TTAATTGCTTTGCACACGAAGATCAGCTATACAAATTGGTTGTTGACACTGCCGCATTGCCACTAAACCTTGGGTGCCGTTTGGGCCTTCAACACCTGATACCCTATTACTATCTTAAAAAACGCTGTGTAATATCATTTGTGGATTGGTGACAGTCCACAAATGATATTACACAGCTGTAGGTACTCCATTCTTAACCCTCTTAAATGATTACTGTGACAGATTACAATTCTCATTTTTGTATCACAGGATAATAGTAGACAAAGATTTGAGTGTAAGATGCAAAACTCGAGTTCGGTACCCTTAAGTGGCCACATTCGTTTTGTCGCTACATTAATCAACCTACTTTTAACTCAAGTATAAGGTCATTAAGAGGTTTAGCAAATGGTGTGTTTCTTAATAATTTGAAATTGGTTTGAATCTTAATGGCTCCTGATTTTTCAACTTCGAAAGCAGATCGTGGTACACGACCCTCACCGTGAAACATGATTTCATCGACAAAAGCAGCAGTTCCTTTTTAAATAAAACTTTTACTTTTACTTTTTAAGTTTGAAATTCTGGGCTTAACGCCCAGCTAAAATTTAAGACAACCAATTTGAAGTGTAAAAAACTTAAAACAAAGTACTTATTCCGTCAATTCATTGAGAGGAAATACTTCAATGTAACAATGGACATCAGCGAGACGTGTATTTCAAATTGGATACGTCTTCGGTTAACTTTCATTCCTATCTTAAGAAGCCTTCGACCAGTGCAGGCATTTAGATGGTTCCAATAATTTCAACCTTTTGCACTGATGTTGAAAATCTTTTGAAAGAAATTCTGTAGACCAGGCCAAATTAAACATATTATTTGCTTTCAAATAGACGTATACTTCGCCCTAATGAGGTCTACCTGAAGTCTAGCTCTAAACTAACTGGTGATTTAATGCTAGCAACCCACAATCGTGAGCCAAAACTTTGTTGGCTACACGAAACGTCTACTTTGACAGCTCAAACTTGACAACTACATCTCATAACTCAGCGAGATTTCCGCGGTTTGTGCCATTGCGTTAGGTAAGGGCGAAATCGGTAATCAACAGTTCCAGCGGAATATGAATCAACCATTGAAAATCCGTCCGAAGGAGCCGATCGTTGGAGGAGACAGAATGGAAAAATATGTCGTCCCATTTGCGGACAGCGATCGTACGTCCTTCACACCGCTTTTCGCAGCTAATGCTGTATACGAGCAACTGACCACGACTTCGCGAATCAACCCCAGACACTTGAAGTACAATAAGGCATAGGCTACTCTGCAGAGCACTTCATTTAATCAAACCAAAGCATTCGGAACGCACACTCGAAGCACTAAATTTCCTGAGATTCGCAGACCACTCGACAACTGAACAGAGGCTAGACCACCCAAGACCCCCAGTTTACACTAGACCACAAAATGACTTCGTGCGAGTAGGTATATGTACCCGAGTAGACATTGATTTGATATAGAAAATAGAATTCCAGACATTACAAATACATTTGTTATAAAATGGAGTAAAAATGGATATTATGATAACATATGGGATGTTTGTGATTCACACACAGAAGGAATTCAGAGATCCAGTTTGGGCGCAAATTTAACCTGAGCAGCTAGCACAAGCATCAGGATTACTTAAGGAGCATGAAATAGCTTCCAGGTTCTTTTTATATGTCTTCTGAGCAAGCTTCTCCGGAAAGGTAGCCTCGGTACTGCGATTTTCCTTATCGGCAGCAAAAACGGTAGAGATAGATTGGCGGAAACCGTTGGCGAGAATGATATCTACTTCCTTGTTGTT
Organism: Mesocestoides corti; assembly: GCA_900604375.1. Classification (NCBI taxonomy): domain Eukaryota; kingdom Metazoa; phylum Platyhelminthes; class Cestoda; order Cyclophyllidea; family Mesocestoididae; genus Mesocestoides; species Mesocestoides corti. The sequence goes on along the minus strand of UXSR01005276.1, from coordinate 92,382 downwards.
AATTGTGAATTTGATGGGATCAGCAGCGGGCCTGGTGCGCAGGTAGTACATGCCAGTTTTGAGACCCTGCTTCCACGCGTAGAAATGCATACTGGTGATTTTGCCATAGTTAGGTTCTTTCATATATAGGTTGAGGGACTGGCTCTGATCGATAAACGGAGCCCGCTCGGCGGCTAAATCTATTATCTTCTTTTGAGGTATCTCCCATACTGTTTTGTAGAGGGCCTTGAGGTTGTCCGGAATGCCCTCAATGTGCTGGATGGAGCCTTGATTGGCAACAATCGCCGCTTTGAGATCGTCCGACCAGATACCAAGATCGATTAGATCGCGAAGCATGTAGGTGTTAACAACTTGAAAGTCACCTGAAAGAACACGGCGAGTAAACACGTTGCTAGTCACCGGCTCAGTCGACTCGGTATTCCCAAGGATTTGTGCGGTTGACGCTGTTGGCATAGGAGCTACGAGCAGACTGTTACGAACACCAAACCTGAGGAAAGAAAAAAAATTGAGGTAAACACACCTGAAGAAAACAAACTAGAGGAGTAACATACCGAGCAATGCGTTGACGGAGACCCGACCAGTCTAGTCCAGAAATTTCGGACAGTTCATCGGTGTTGACGCCCCACATATCAGGCTGAAGGACGCCCTTGCTTACTGGACATCCTTCGTAGGATTCAAAAGGACCGTATTGCTCAGCAAGTTTGCAGGAAGCATTAAGCGCAGAAAAATATATTGTTTCGAAGATGCGTTTGTTCAGATTAGCCGCTTCCGGGCTGTCGAAGGGATAGCGCATTAGGATGAATGCGTCATTAAGCCCTTGGACACCGAGACCTATTGGGCGATGGCGCATATTAGATAGCTCCGCCTACAAAAAAAACTGAGTTAAATCGGGATCCCAATTTCGCACTAGAATATGCCAAAAGCAACATACTTCTTTGATGGGGTAGAAGTTCCTGTCGATGACCTTGTTTAGGTTCCTGGTGACAACTTCAGTTACTTGTTGCAATTTTACAAAATCAAACGACCTTGAAACAGGGTCAACGAAACGAGGAAGCGAGATTGAGGCTAGATTGCACACAGCAACTTCATCAGGGGAACTATATTCGACGATTTCTGTGCAGAGATTTGAGCACTTGATGGTGCCAAGGTGTTGGTGATTTGATTTCCGATTACAAGCGTCCTTGTAAAGCATGAAGGGGTTGCCAGTCTCTGTCTGATTCTCAATGATAGCGTGCCTAAAAAACATCGCATTAAAACCCATAAAAAAACAAAGGAGCAGGCTGGAGGTCACCTACCATAATTCCTGAGCAGGCACGCTTCGGCGACCCCGACCATCTGACTCATACTTGGTATAGAGAGCCACAAACTCGTCGCCCCAACAGTCAGCAAGTCCCGGGCATTCGTGTGGATCCATCAATGTCCACATGGCATTGGACTCAACTCGCTTCATGAACAGGTCAGGAATCCAGAGAGCGATGAACAAATCCCGCGCACGAGTCTCCTCGGCCCCAGTGTTTTTGCGCAGTTCCAGGAAATTCAAGACATCAGGATGCCATGGCTCTAAGTAGATCGCGAAGGCGCCAGGACGCTTGTTACCCCCTTGATCGACATATCGGGCCGTGCTGTTGTATACCCGGAGCATCGGAACAAGGCCGTTGGATTCCCCATTGGTGCCAGCAATAAAAGTACCCTTGCTCCGTATACAATGAACATTAAGACCAATCCCTCCAGCGTTTTTTGAGATAAGAGCACATTGTTTCAAAGTGTCATAAATGCCCTCGATGCTATCGTCCTTCATTGTGAGCAAAAAACAGCTAGACATCTGGGGAACGGGCGTACCAGAATTAAAAAGCGTGGGCGACGCGTGGGTAAACCACTTTTCAGACATCAAGTGATAAGTCTCGAAAGCGGCATCAAGATCATCACCATGTATGCCAATTGAAACCCGCATAAACATGTGTTGCGGCCTCTCCCAAACTTTTCCATTCTTGCGAAGTAGATAGGACCTTTCAAGTGTCTAAAAGGAGGATTTTACTGTCAGCTAGTTTAATGGAGCATCCAGGCTAGCATTTTAAATGTTCACACCTTTAACCCAAAATAGTTGAAATCGAAATCCCTTTGGTCATCAATAGTTGAATTAATGAGATCACGGTTTTTCCTGACAATAGAAACAAGCTCCTCAGAGACCATAGGTGTTTGCATCTTAGTTTTAGGATTGACATGATTGTACAGGTCTTCAATGACCTCAGAGAACGTGCGTCGCGTTTCCTTATGTAAGTTCGATGCGAAGATGCGAGCAGCAAGAGTCCCGTAGTCGTAATGCTTTGTGGTCATACTTGCACACACCTCGGCCGCAAGAGCATCCAACTCAGAAGTAGGTACCCCGGCGTACAAGCCAGTCACTACACGGGATGTGACATACTCCTAAAAACAAAAAAATAAAATAGTTCTTCAGGGTATGAAAAGCGTAGAGCAGTGCAATTAACTAATACTAAACAACAGCGACGCATGAACTGTTAGGCCAACATTATATCGCTTCAGTTGGAACTAGTTCTTAATAAGGAGAAACGCACCACATCAATGAAATCGGTATGAAGACCCTCGCAAAGACGCGTGATGCGTTTCGTAATCTTGTCACAATATATTTTTTCACGCCTGCCATCTTAAAAGGCATTAGGAACCGAATTCATTTCCCACCTCGCTTGATAACATACAACGAAGAATCTGCCTCTGCGATTTCTCGTGTCAACACCCGCCTGGACAACATGATTCAATAGACTTCGAAACTCAAACTGAGCGCCCCACCTTCCCAACTCTCCAAAAAGGTGATATAAACGAATATGTTTTTATCTGATTGGTTCACAGTAAGGTCAATTTGGTAAAAAGGTGTTCTATCATTTTGCATCATAATCAAAAATTATTTTAAGCTTACAAGTCGATTATGTATATTAGTTTAATGGTACTAGGATCGTGGGTCTATATCAGATATTGGTAATTTTTTTAATGGATCTTTGGAAACCACTTACTTGTGCAATAAGTTGCGATTCATTGCAAGTTTCAAATTGCTTTGGTAACTTTGAAAATGTTGCCAGGATGTAGTTCAACTTATATAAAAGCACGCTAATTCCAATGTTTTAAATTAAATATTCACCGTAATATAATTACTTTTATCATTTCTGTGCGCGTGTCTGGATGAGTGGTTAAAAGGTGTTTCTAATCAGGTTCTTTTAACAGAGATTCCTTGAAGGAGGCCAGTCAACGTGTAAATGAATGTTCTTCACACTATGATTCGAAATCAATGACCACGAACGAATAATCACGTTCCCACAAAATCATACTCAGTTTTACATGTCTGACCGAAGTAAAATAATTTCAAATCCTATGTCATGTGCAAATTCCTTATTCTCGCCTTGTTACTGAGTGGCGAAAACTGGACTGAAATGTATTGCAAGACAGCACAGCAGATTTTTTGTTCTGAGATAGGACTTATGGGTACAGTGTCTTACGTCAAATATCTCATTTAAGGTGGTTGAAATATTTTTCTATGATTTCTGTTCAGAAACAAGAAAATATAAAGCAACATATTTTTGATGCTTTATAGTGCATTATAAGAATGGCAGCAGTGCATCAAATTTCGTTGATAACGTGAAGGGACGTAGTGGCTTTGTGAAGATTACGCAGATTGCCTTATGGTTGTGGCAAATTCTTTGGTTTAGGATCCCTGTTCAATTCTGCCTTACAGGAGGACCACATTGAGCAAATATTAGTAGACTATTATTTATTAATTTATTAACTTCGAGTAAATTTTTAATGGATTTGTCAACGCGATTATGCATTTTGAATAGGTGTGCAAGGGCGCATTACGCGATTCCTGGTTGTGGATTAGTTGCCTTTGCTGCAAATGCAGTAAAATCAATACCTTATTGCGCGCTAATGATCTCTTAATCTGGTATCGCGTACTGTAGTGAAAAGGCGAAATGGCCAAATATACCTAGTTCATTTTATTCTGATCGTAAGCGAAAGTCTATTTATTGAAACCAGCAGTCTAATTTGTGAGTACTTAGCCAATAACTAATAGTTAATTGTGTGTCATGTGAGGACTGATTACCAACCCAACTGGCAGTTCATAAATCCGAGGCTAAAGTTTGTCGTTCGAAAATCATTTACATTTTTTGAATAAATGTGTATTCATCAATTTGGAGCAAGGGAATGTAAGCGGTCATCGAAATCCAGAAGTAGTGCATGTACAGTTGACCTATTTGAGGTGCTTCAAATTTTATATATCTTAAGCTGAATTAAAAATATACAAATGCTAATAATGCTTACATTTCTACAATAAATTAACGAATATTTTCTCGCCATAATTCGTTGAGCGAGAACTGTTCTTATTAATGAGGTTGTTTGGAGAACTTTTGACTCATGTATTATGTTGTCAATAGAGATCTAGCTAGTAAACGGATAGCCGCATATTCATGTTTGATGCGTAATAGCACCTCTCTCTTCCACATTTCTTTTGGCTCCGTTCACATGTGCAATGTAATCAGGTCCAGACTCAATATGATTCATCGTGCCTTTTATGCTGTGATGGTTAAAGTAATGTTTTAAGCTTTTTTAATTTATGGGTAAGTATGCTCGTTAGGGCTTCATTATACTTGCACTTTTCAATCATGAGGAAATTCATGGGTAATTATCCATAGCATGTAAAGGCAAGCTCAAGGTCGTCAGTTCGCGCCTGTTGTTAATCGTGTACTAGATATCTGGATGCAGAAGTCAATATTGAGTTTTTTCTCCAAAACTCCCGCTAGAGGTATTGGATCTCGTAAAAATGAAGAAGCCAATGTTGCTTCGCCCTGTACCAAGCAATCCGACGAAGTGCCAACGAAGACATCCCCACATTTTAATGCAAGTTATCTCGGTCAAAACCGTCGTCCTTCTTTTTAATGGTGGTTAAGATCCCACAATTTGGGTTTGTATTTCTTCAGAATATCTTTAAAATGGTTTTGAAAATGTGAGCAGCCATAACATGCTGTTGACACTAGCTTCGCAAGTATCTTATCCTCCTGGAAGAGTTTAAGCCACTCTTAAATGACGTGCTTCACCACAGCACCCCCAGTGTACTGTTCCTTGACAGTCTTTTGCAACAATCATAAATTGTATCCCCACACTTTAAATTTGCTTTTTTAAATATCCAGGATTTCTGATTTTAGGTTGTCGACGAAGATTCACCACCATCATCAAGTCAGCGTAAAAGGCGGCGTGTTTTCCTTGATTCAAGTGATGAGGAAAATAGTAAAGAACTGTCTAATAAGTGCGTTTCACCAAAACCTAACTCAGATAAGTTATCAAATGCCACTGGTCATTTTGCGAGAGATTTAACTAATGCCTTCAGTATCACGTCTTCGCCAGCCAGGAAAAACAAGTCTCCAGTTAGAAACTCTTCCCCAATCCGTTCAGCCCCGAAAAGTGGCATATTGAATGCCTCCGCAAATTCAAATTTTGCCTTGGATGTGGGCGATGAAGGCACCGAGGGATCTTGGCCTCATCTAACGTACCCGTTTCTAAAGCCTGATCGGATCAAAGACTCATGTGGTCGTCGTCCAGATCACCCCGAATACGACCCAAGAACTCTTTTTGTGCCAGAAGAATTCCTTAGGAAGCAATCGCCTGCTCTGCGCCAGTGGTGGATTCTCAAATCACAGAATTTCGACACACTTCTGTTTTTTAAAATGGGCAAGTTCTACGAGCTCTACCACATGGATGCAGTTATCGCTGTGGAGGAGTTACGTCTATCTTATATGCGAGGTGACTGTGCTCATTCTGGGTTCCCAGAAATTGCCTTTCAAAGAATGGCGGATCGTCTACTCAACCGCGTTAGTCAATGGTTATTTGAAATGATTAATAATCGTGTTCTTAACTATTTTTTGCTTTAGAATGTTTACTAGAACAGCAACTGAATTTTGCTACCGTGAATTTTCTCTTAAAAAATTCTTTTCTTAATACACTGATTGAATTTTTTTGGTTTTGTCCGGCTGTTTTCACTGCGTATGTATTTATTATGCGCGTAAAAACGCGTACATTTTCGTTATACGAATGAATGAAACAAGAAGTTGCTATCACTTGATTCATGTTAAGGAGTAATTTCCATCGCTTTCGATTTCTAGGCTTTTTTTATGAGCTCGACACATTTTGGCTTTCTTTGCCTGTCAACTTTCCCCATGTTGCCCTTCAGGGTTATAAAGTAGCGCGAATCGAACAAACGGAAACCCCTGAGGACATGGCTAAGCGAACAAGTGGCCGCCCAGGTTCGGACAAAGTGGTGCGTCGGGAAATATGCCAGGTCATCACTCCTGGGACTTGGTTTGCGCCTCTACGTAACGGAATTTCTTCTGATAACGCTGCAGAAACCTCGTTCGCATCGTCGTCTTCCCAACCCGCTACTCAACCCGAACTAGAAATCGACCTTGGATTCAACCGACACCTTTTGGTAGTTCTCGAGGAACCGATTAATGGCAGTTCGAATACTCAGTTTGGCGTAGCTCTACTAAAAGCCGCTACGGGAGAAATCATGGTAAGTTCTTTCCCAACAGTACATTTTAAATAATACTGTCAATGTGCAGTTGTCTTTTACCTGGCGTCTTACATTTGCGAGCTCCCTTTTCGCTTTGCAGCAAAATATTTCATTGCCTTATTTGCCGTACCACTTTGTCAAGGACAGGCACGCCTGAACAATTTGCTTTCCTTCACGAAATTCTGTTGTTCGCTTTTTATTCTAGATTGGCCAATTCTTGGATGATATTCACTACTCCCGCTTGTGTACAACTATTGCCCATTTTCCACCGTCGCAGGTAATGCTTACTTTCTTACCTCGAAGTTATCTTGAAGTGTCTAGCAGGCAAGTTGGACTACTCTTGGATATCTGCTGTGATGTATGGCACTAACTAGCCTTTGGGCTCTCAAAATTGAGAATTTGTCCTGATTGGTATTTTCAGGCTTTGATGAGGGTTAGGCCCAGAATTAACATGCAAATCTTATTTCACCTAAATACTGAAGCATTTTAACGCCATGCTTCTCCTCATTTCTAAACCACGAAAGTTACATTGGGCTCTGGTGCTGCCCTAATCGTATTTTGCTAGTTAAGTGTCAAAATAACGAAGACGTTTGTCAATGTGGGTGACGGGGTAGCAAACTGCTAGAAAAGTGTTTCGCAGTGCAATTGTGCGATCCGATGGGTTGGTTCTTTCCGCAAATCGACCATAAGATATGACCTCTGTCGGTTCCCGTGTCAGGGTCAGGAGGTGAAATTCATCAAAACCACGAAGAGAGTAAAGCAAATACACAAAAATCAAGTATTCTTGTTTTGTGCCATTTTACCAGATCTTGTTCGAACGAGGTAATCTGAGCAGCAAGTTGCGTAGAATACTAAAGGCTCGTCTTCCGGATGTCCCATTTGAGGGTCTGGCCAGTGGGAAGCAATTTCTTTCGGCTCGCGAGACCATTTGTACTTTGGAATCAGGCAATTATTTTTCCCTCGCCGCCGGAGAAGATAATGATGAATCAGGAGACTCGGTGTTGTTGCGCCAGACAAAAGCGGGTTGCTGGCCCCGAGACCTGTTGCGGATGCTTGACCCAGGTAGATTTGCTATTAATGCAGCTTCCTGCTACATGCAACTCTTTATAACGCCACAACTCACTCACCGAGAAAATTCTGTGGTAACGACCCCTTATCTTCACCTACATCCGAAATATGTTCAAGTGTGAGTTCATGCAAAATTTCAATTTAGGTGCTTGGTTCTGACGCCGGACATCTTAACTTAAGGCTTTTTCCAGACAATAAAACGCACAATCGCCATGAATTTTAAATTGTTCCGATGCTTTTGGAAGTTTTCTGCTAAGGTGGATTGTTGGGGAGGCCTAGCTGTGCATGAGGATAATGTTCTTGTGTCCTTACGCTATCAACTTGCCCTACGTCCACCGCAGTCTCACGGTCACTCGTCTAAATGTTCGTGAAGCGTCACAATCGTGCATTATATTCACGCTTACTCTTTCAGCCAAGTTTTCTTCAGCCCTCGACTGTAATTGGGCTGCCGCTTGCGCGATTAGTTTGATTATCACAATGTTCTTTTGTTTTATGGCTTTTTTCCCGTCACTTCACTGTCTTACCGTCGTTGCGTATCTTTGCAATTCTGCCCCCAGAATTGGTGGAGCTTTCATGTGTGTTTAACTACTTCTACTGGCCGTAGACTTGTGGTGCATCTTGTTAACTCAGACATATCGCCGCTGTTGATGTATAACCACTAAGTGTTCATCCACCCATCACTCGTGTGTTTGTACAATCCCCTATAACCATGTAGCCGTGTGTGCATCTCTTGATCACTGATTCATGCTGTTTGCACAACTCAAAACCTCCCGCGATTTACATAAGTACAGCCACATAAACCGATGTAGCCAGACACAATCGATCCTGGCTGGTGAATAATCGATTGTGTCCACTTCGTTACTCTCCCACCGAGGCGTGTGTCGTACTACCTTTAACCTCACAGCGAAACGAAAGTATGGAGTACATTGCTTACAATATTCATGTTGCGTTTTCCGCTACTCAATTCAGTTGATACCCTTGGGAGGACCCCCTTGCCGGAGTATGAGCTGGCTCTTCGGTGTCTCGGCGCCGTAGTGTTTTATCTGCACTATTGCCTCACCGACACAGAGATCCTCTCCCTGGGTCTCATTCACGAGTACCGTCCAGCTGATGCTGGCAATCCCCCGGCTTTAGCGAAATCCGCCTCCAGTGAGCCCTTTTACGAGCGACAAGTGAACATGGTAATTTGTTTTGAATCGTGTTTTTTGTGCAAGGTGAAATGATCGAGAATATTCACTTAAATGGGAGAAATGCACCAGGCGATGTGGCGATAGGCTCGTCATAGTCTCTTTACATGCATTAGAAATCTTCCGCAATAAAATATTTGGTCTGGGATAAAGATCCGGTTTTGAAGATACTTTGTCACATCGTAAGTGCCTTTAAGTAATCTCAATGGGCTGCAGTTATGCTCTCATAAAGCTATTCCCGACTGTTCACTGCGCCCTTTCTCGATTCTTTGCCTCAAGAAATCCCCCAGTACCTATGCCGGGGTCATATTTTCTTCATGGTAGGTACTCGACAGTGTCACGCTGGAGAATCTCGAAATTCTGTCCAGCAACTTCAACGGATCAACGGAAGGCACTCTTCTTGAAAGACTAGATTCGTGTTGTACATCATTCGGTAAGTGAATGTATGTGCACACAATTGGTTTTGTGCTCATTTTTGAGTTTTGTGCCGTTCAAAGGATTTCGAGAACTTTCTAAAGGAATGTCAGTCTAATTGTTCAAGTTTGGGAAATCTTGGGATTCGGACATCACAGCCCAACAATGCTCCCATTGTTTTTCACGAGTTACCAAACATGTACGGCCTTGGGCTGCCTTGGTGAAACGCGATTTGTCAATCCGGGCGTTTTTCGTTAATTGGGTCCTCTACTTTCATTATTTAATTGTTGCAGACACCTCAACCTCTTTCTTATCGTCATGCTGCATGGAGTAAGTGGCACATCTAACAAGAAAAGTACATAAAACTCTTATTTACAGCACGGATTAATTCAATTCAATGAACGTTCAAAAATCCGGCCGAACTCCCACCCACCGCTTTGGTCCTTTAAGCCATTAGGCAACCAAGTTGTTGGCTTTAAGTCGAGAGTTGGTTTGTTGCGTGAAGCCGCCGAAAAGAAATCAAGAGGGGAACCGTGGACCTTGTTGCAAACGGATTCTGACGAGGGATTTACCAGACTATGCCAGACAGGTCTCGGTTTCTGAGACCATGAGCAGTAATTTAACGGTAGCTATACGCGCTTTGTATGCGAATGAGCGCTGCACATCAGGCTATCTCACACAGTAGGTAGCCCATATTCAAGTACCGCTACTGTCTCCTTTTGCTCGTTAATTTAACTTGAAGTGCAACTTACTAGTAATTGACATTGTAAGTAGAAGTTGGGAGAAAACGGAATACACTATTCGGTTCTTGGTAAGATTTTGTAGAATTCGCTTTCTTCAAATTGAGGATACGCTTGTCAAAATTCCAAATATTTTAATCATTAATCACTACCTGTTTTTCGTTACATTAGGATCCCAATTTAATGGCCAGTGAAGGGACTAGCTCCGTTTTGTAACTTGTAAACTCAAAGCAACGCACTCACCTCTACACAGCTGATCCCATAGCTAGCAGTGTCGCCACCAGCCAAGCGTTTCTGCCAAACGTTTAAAACAAAACACGTGGCGTATCTCACTGCTTCGAGAACCCCTCAGATAATCTAGTGATCAGATAACCAAATGATACCATCAGCTTCTCCTATTGGTATTACGTTATGCTCTTTGGTAAACGGAATTTCGGATGGTTCCGGACTGTTGGATTTAACGGTAATGGAGTTTACCGTCAAAAGGCAAAATAGAATTATTCTCAGTAGACTAAGGCCTAACACTCTCGAGAACCGTCGATCAAGTGTGAATCTTAGCTATTCGTTGTGATCAAAAGAAACGACACTCCTGACGCTTGGTTATTTCGATTTTTGCGTAGGAGCACTCTTGGCTTAAGGTAACATTCTAACAAGGTAGCTAAAATTGTTGTGCCTTCCTTCACATTTTTTTGCTTCCTAGGATTTTGAGTTTGTAGATTTGAAGGCACAGACAGATTGTACACTCTTCTTTGTCCTCATTTTCCCATTGAAATTGTTAGACAATATTGTATTCCATTTTGCTAGGGTAGTAAAGTTGGGTCATGTCAAGTGTGCAAATTTCTACATTCGAAAACACGCCGTGAAAAGCGATAATTGACCTTAAAAAAATAACATACTTTTCTCATTTCTACGTAGATTGTCATGATTTTTAGTTGTTACACTACTTAAACATCAGGTATTACCTTAACAAGATTGCTTACTTGTTTTCAGTCATTGTGATTTGCAATTGTTAACATGCCTCGCAGATATTTTGAAAGTTGATGAGGCCAACTTTGATAGCCACATGTTTTAGCATCAAAACCAACCATGTCAACAACGAAATTTGGATCACTTCGCTTTTTATCCGCATATTCCCATTTCCCTGGTTTTCCATGTTTAACAACATCACCCTTTTCTGGCATGACATCTTCACTTCTTACGGAAGGCACGATGGAAATATTTGAGAGACCTCTAATTCATCCGGCCTTGTTCTGCTCTTCAGTGGCCATCTCCACTGTTGTTTTGCCCGTAAACAAACCCCACACTCTCTCATATAACCGTTACCCCAGATCCCTTATCAGATGCTAGCCCCCACACCTTCCCACGCTAATGTCAGACAAGGCAAGGTCTCATGCACAGAGCTTTTAATACCTCAGCCAAAGGCCGAGCGATCTGTCTGAATGCACCTTGACCTGATGGATGAAGAGGATTAACACAGATGGAGGTGTCAGTAGGGTGCCGTGGGTGACTCACCCACTGGAGTGGCGTGCTTAGAGGAATTATGTAAACAATGACGAGATCCCAACCCGTAATGAGCCGTCTTGAGGAATGCTGGATCCTCAACATCCACCTTATTCGTGAAATTTTTGTTAAAGCATGCAAAAGTGCTGAGCGATTTACTTTTTTTCCATAGGTCGCCGCATGTTGCGATCGTGGATAGTGAACCCACCTTGTCACCCTGTTGCCATCACCAAGCGCCAAGACGCTGTGGAGGAACTGATGGAATTGTCTGTGCAATTGCAAGGCATTCGTGATAGCCTCAGGCGATTACCCGATCTCGAGCGTCTACTTACGAAGTAATCACTCCCTACTTATCTATTATAAAGTGACTAGCCAGTTAGATATTTTGTTATGTATCTAATTGCTGTAAATGTTGAGACAGCTTTGATACAGCAGCGTCATCAGGGTTTCTAATCCTTCCCTCACTCTCCTGAAGAACACCCATGTCGGTGATTTGATCGAGACCTCAAATCCTTGGGCTTCTGGTACCATCTTCTAGTTAATTTGGTTGGTCATGACGGCCGCGGTATTGATACTGCAGCGTCAAATTTCACGGGTTTGAATTGAGCTCTCAGTATTTCAGTAGGTTATCTAACTTGGATGTGAGGTCTTGATTGGTGCTAACTTATCCTGCTGCCAAATGTCCTGTTTTGAGAGCTTATTCGTTTGGTCCGTTAATATCTTCATGTCGTTTTTCATTAAAAGAAATGAAACTAATTTATTTTTTTTAAATTTGCACAGAATCCATATAATGGGCTGGAATGCCGCGAGACCTGATCACCCGGAGACACGGGCAATTGTTGTGGATGAAACCATCTACTCGAAGCGAAAAATAACCGACTTTCTCATCACCCTATGTGGCTTCAAGTCAGCTATGCGTATTGTCCAAGACTTCTCGCAATTCAATCCCAGGTCTGTTTCCTCATCAAAAAAGCATTATACTTACCAATATCACGGTTAAACCCAAATTTACACCTAATGACGGGTGGCTATTGGATCTTATCCACTGACCGGCCAATCAAAGTTAAGGTCACAAAGGGTCCGATTTCACTCTGCAAGAACGCATTTTATGGGTCATCTTGCTTAGCTGGTTTCTAGTGCCAGTGTGTATGTAAGCACCCATACTATCAGTGCTTCTTGTTTTTGTGTGTAGGTGTGAGCTCCTCCACTCGATTACCACCCTGCGTCCGAATGGAGGAGCTTTTCCTGATTATGCTGAAAAGCTGGCTCTTTTTGACGTAAGTCCATTTCTAAATGAACTTGTAAGGCATCTTCCTAAGGTGTCTAGTCGATGCTACTAGGTTTTGTTTCTGCATTACCAAAGCTAGATTCGTTTGTTGTGGGTCGGTAGTTGAGCGATCGTCGCTTTCAGCTCAAATGACTTGTTTGGAGTGATATGTGTGTTAGCGATCTATCGTTTTTCTCCATTCATTTGATACTAGTCGACCCTTACGATCTGTGTTTCGTCATAAAATGAACTTTATGGACGGCCCTGTCGTGTGTTCTTTACCGCATCTGTAATGTAAGGCATCTGGTACATTGTCCAGACCCTCGACAGTCATCCTGGAAGTAGTTTAACACCAAGGTTTCTGAATACCCTTGCGTTAACACACTGATCTTCGTAAATGCATTGTTTTTTTTTTATGAATATGATTATAGGTATTATTCACATCTTATTGTAGAAAGCATTTGACCACGAACAAGCAAAACGAGATGGCTGTATTGTTGTGGAACCGGGTTTTGATCCAGAATTTGACAAAGCTTGTCAAGGCCTCGAGGTATGTTCCTTTGTAACTCTGCAAACCAACGACTCTGTAATTATTAAAGCATAATGCCAAATTATGGTCTCGAAAGAACCCCACTTACGGCCACCATTATTCTGTCACATGACATTATTAGAGTGAGTAACTGCGTTGCGACATTTGCTACAAGTGATACTGAACTCTAAAGCCACGTTTGCATCCACTTGAGGTATTTGTAATGAACATCATCGAAAATCCAATTGTTTTCAACGAACGTGATGGCTTTGATTGGAACCATGACCTCTTTTTCTCCGTGGTTTTCAATCCACTGCTGATTTGGTCTTCAGCATGTGGTTTTTTACCGTTACCAAGACTGTGGGGTAACTAATTGTCGTTGGACATGGAATGCGTCGACTTGCGTTCCATCTATTTGCCTGATGCCGCCCTTATTGGCTTTTTGGCTTAAGAAATGGCAGAGTTCAAGGTGTGAAGATCGCTCTCTTGGTCAACTAAGGGGATTTCGGGGTTACCAATCTCTTCCGACGCTTGTACCTGCCAAAATTTGATATAATGCTTGCCAGTGATGTACTTTGTTGTCTTTAAACTAAACTTTGTTCAGTTTATTCACACATGCTTATTTTCGACGAATTATTCACACGAAATACGCCTCTGGCAGCATAACACGAGTGCTTACTTCGTGTATTGTTGTGCGTTAGGTAAAATAACGAGCTCTCCACTGATTTCAAGCGGATTAAATTGCTTCAAACTAAGTGACAGTAATGTGTACTAGCGATCGGCATTCTTTTTTCCTTTCAGGAGGCTGAGCAGAAAATGGAGGACTTTTTAGCGGAACAAAGTGACATTATAGGTTGTCAGGTAGGACGCTAGGAAGTACATTGCATTATCGTGGTTTAGTGATGCACACTTTCGGACAACTTTCCGGTTATCCGTTCTGCTGCAAGTCTGCATAATTACGGCAGACAACGTTTACATTACCACTGTCACTTTATTATTTGTATGTCGGCAAATATATGCCTTACAAGGACATGCGTTGCCATTGTAGCTTCACTACGCAGTCCTATCAAACTACCAGTAGTTCGAACCTCGTACATCAGAAACCATCAAGTTACTAAGGTTCCTGTCAAAATAACTACTGAGCAGTTGATATAGAGCTCATTTTGTCACCCAACACTTCTCTCCCATAAATTCAATTTCATTTTCTTACGTAAGACGATGACTCCGTTGGGTTTTTATTTCCTGTAGTAAATCCGCATACTTATTTTCTAAAGCTTAGCATGTCTTCGTGGTCATCCACAAAGGTTTACAGGCACTTTTGCTCTTCTGCATTCCCCTTTACAGTTATCCTACACTGGAACTGGGAGGAACCGTTTTCAAATTGAAGTTCCTGACGCTTACATGGGTAGGGTTCCGCGGTTCTGGGAGGCCACTGGTCAGCGGAAGGGCTTCAAGCGCTTCCGTCCGCCTGCAATAAACGAACTGTTCGCTCGTCTTGTAGCCGCCGAGGACGCCAAACAAGAGAGCTTACAGGGCATCATGCGGCGCCTCTTTGCGTCCTTCAGCTCAAGGTATTCATCAATCTGAACCTTGCTGTACATTGTTGGGAGCAGTACGCTTCTATCGAGTTAACTTCGTTCGAATGCTAGTGCGTGGACATTATGGCTATGCTTTTGTGGGCATGCCGGTGTAAAAGCATCAAACGATCCGGCGTCTTGTGATGATGATGGTGCTTTTAGTCGAGCGATGACTAAGTCTCGCATTTGGTCACGGTGCTCATCTTTGTTTTGTTTTCGATTCTTCTTTGAAGTCTAGGATAAACGGGCCTACTGTGCTGCAGAAAATTGTGGACTTAATGTGTATGAGTCCCCTAGTTTTTTTTGACTCATCGTCACTCAATTTATGCGTTGTAGACCGGTTTTGGCAATAACCAAGCAAAACTAGTTCTACCGGATTGTCGGATTGACGAAAAAATTGTCTAAGTGTTTTTTTCTGATTGATGAAAACCTAAGCCAAGTAATTATCACCATTAATTTTATTTATTTCGTGAATAATGCTATGTCGTGTCATGCGGCAGTAAAAAAGTATGCTTTACGTGCCCAACGATATTTTTCCTTCAAGCAAAATTCTGATGCAATAAGGATTGTTGTTTCTAACGGCAATAGTTGAAACGCGGAAACCAACTTGCATCATTAATCATCTAAATTTTAGTACCTTTCGATAACTTATCGCTGGCAGTGTACGCCGCCATTAGTAATGCAGAACTGTTAATAAACTAATTCCTACAATGGGCCCTTGGCTGTCATAACCAGGGGCTGCGAAATTCCGAAAATATTTTCGCTCTTGTTTGCATTGGGACTGCGCGGTGGAATGTGAAAACCTCTGTCGCTTGTAGTTTCGAGGTTTTCTAATGAATTTACGGCGTTAATTTCTATTTCTGTGTGGGCAGGTTGCCTTAAAGTAAGTAGACGTTTGGACAGCGTGGCTTTAAACTTGTTGCGTAAAAGCGATTCTTGAAACTTGAGTGGACGCTGCGGTGTCGAGACCGCCAATACAAAGGTATGAAAGAGGTCTCCATGCGTAGTGGCCATCGAAGCCATTCTAATGATCCGAGTTGCGCCCGGTTATTATCTATTTTTTTGCAAAATCTCTATAGCTTTACTGTTTCTTACCTTCACAGATTTCCGCTCCTTATTCATCCTGTCAGATACTCGAGGCTGGCAGTTCCATGTAGAGCTTTCTTATGGTACACCTTAATCGGGCCTTAGTTTCATAGACGACGTCGGCGAATACTTGAATTTCTGTATTAGTCAAGTTCGGGAATTTGTAACCTTTTAGTTGCTTCCTTAAATGCATAGTATCCATGGTCCACAATTTGGTGATAATGTACGGTTGTCCACATTCACCTTTCCGCAATAACCATGGTTGGGTTTCGTCATCAACCACCTAGACTACCGCCAAGAGAAGCCACTCAACAATCCTTTGAACACTCTTTTCTGACTATTAATCATTCGAGATTTCTTTCTTGAGCATATTTCGAATTTAAAAAAAACAAATTGTACTTCTGTTTAGTTTCTCTGACTGGCAGGCTGGCGTTAAGTGCATCGGCGAGTTGGATTGTCTCCTCTCATTAGCCAATTACAGCGCCTCTGCAGCTGCAGTTACTTGCCGTCCGCAATTATGCCCCCTCGATCTCGATACAAAGGTGCGCCTCCCTTCTCCATGCTATGCCACATTGCCCCTACATCGGCGATTTCATCTGCCTTCAGCACATGCTTGTCTATTTATCAATTAACTGGGATGAAAAAATGGGCAAACTTGGCGAACGCAGACACAAATCATAATTCTACTTATTTAATCTAGTCATTCAGAAATTGAAAAGTTGTTTAAAAATGTTCTACCTTCGTATTCCACACAACCGCAACCTAGTGGCTGCCCTGTCTCATGATAATCTCGGTGTTTACAATTGCAGCCGTTCTTGGAGATCTTGGGTGGTTTCCACCCGTGTCTTATGCGAAGCTTCGCTGGCGGCGACATAACGCCGAACGACCTGCAGTTGGGTCTTATTTCCGACCAGAAGGAAAAAACCGTGACGGGTTTCAAGCCGGGCGCAACAACTCTACTGATAACCGGACCCAACATGGGCGGCAAGTCAACCCTCATGCGTCAGACTGCCCTTCTGGTCATTCTCGCTCACCTGGTACATTCTTTCACTCTTTTCAGTGATCACATCGATTAAATTGTGCTTAACGTAAACATGGTCTCTAGGGTTATTCAAAAACTACCCCGTGTGTGGTGGTTGTGCTTACTGGGTCTTTTTAACCTCACTCTTCACCGGCACACGAGGGAAGCTGTTACACTCTAAGTGCTATTTCGATCTATTTGCATGAACAAAACCGGTTTAAAGGCTTTCGTTCAGCCTTTTTAATGAACAGTCACTTTACGTCGTGCATGTGATTACTTGGACTAATGCTCCTTGTCTAATGCAAGGTGCCAAGGTTTTCTTAATTCTTTCAGTGACTAGGTTCCTTCGAGACCTTTCTAAACGCCTATAATCCTCTTCATTCAGTCACCTTGTTTGTGGTAGCAATATAGAATTACTCTAGTACCCTGCCACATTTACATCTGTGGGATTTTCCTCGCTTCGCCCTCAATTTCTTCTTTATTATACAACCAAAACAAGCCAGTCATATTGGTATTTACTCCCCCAAGATATCCGACCGTTTAAATAAGACAGCTAGGCCTTAAATCGACTCGCACGGAATGTTCCGCTCCACAAAACCGCTATCCGACGTGGAAGTACTGTTTGTCGGTTTGGTTGATGCTAGTAATCAGTAAACAGTGATCACTATTTGTAAATTCTCCTTTGTCTCTATGCCAGTTATGAGATTAGGTAGGTCCTATGAATTGTTAGTAATTTTGTTCTATGTTCTCAATTAGGGTTCGTAAGACTATAAAGTACTTGCACTTAAAGGGTCTCTCTTGTCCACCTTAAAAATATATATCGATTTAAGTTTAAGTTATAAGATGCGCGCCTCCCACTTTCTGCATTCAGGAGAACCATGTGATATCATTCAGAGTCTTATCCGGTGTTCTTTCACAGTTATTTTGTTATTGAGCAACAACAAATAATGTAGGTTGCTGTGACAATCGTAGATATCTGTAAGGCAGTCGTGTGAGCTAGTTGATGTGATAGTGGGTTGCAACCTTTTGGTAAATAATGAAACGTGTTTTGTGTAATTCAGATGTATGAGTTTTTTTTATAAAGCTAAGTACCTGTTTTTGCTAAGGGGTGTCATATTCCGGCTACAAGCTGTCGCCTTACGCCTGTCGATCGAATATTCACGCGAATCGGTGCCTCGGACCGTCTGATTTCGGGCCAAAGCACTTTCTACGTGGAGCTCGCTGAAACAGCTGTCATCCTGAACCACGCATCCCCACACAGCCTGATTCTCATCGACGAACTTGGCCGGGGCACGTCAACACGTGACGGCTCCGCGTTGGCCGCTGCCGTTCTCAAACGCCTATCATGTCCGCCGCGCGGTCCCGGCCCGCTCACACTCTTCTCCACGCACTATCATCACTTGGCCGAGTCACTGCAAAAGAACAAATGCGCCTTCGCCGGCGCGCTTGACATCGGGCACATGGTATGTTAACCGACACACCACAGCAAGTCCCAAATATATGCCTTTCGTGGGTGCTTTTCTGACTTGCTTGCGTCAAGTTTGTCTGTTTTCCCTCGCTGTATGCCGTGAGAGGTCTACCTCTGCCTTCGGGGTGGTTGGTGAAATTGCCTTTTCTCATTAACCACTGCATAATGCTCTTCTGCGGCCCCCATATCAAGCCGGGAATGTCACTCCTACAAGACCTAATGTTACATGGTTGTGTTATCTAATTTTGGTCAATACGAGCATAGTGCGGAGTTTTCACGTCAATAGAGTAGGTACTGACCCGTATATTACTGCTAGGTTTTAACTCACTTCTTGTTCTCTCGAGTTTTTTTTGTAGAATTTGTTTTGCTTCAGTTTCCTCTTAATTTTTCCCCTGTGGTCTGAACATTCCCGACAGCTTGAACTTAATAGCTCCGTTACCGGACGTTATTTAGTCTTCAAGGGTATCGCTTATGAGCCACGAAGTCATGAGCGCAGTAATTGTTATTGAGTGCCTGGATTTTCGTACGGTCAAAGCAAAACAACCATTCATATCTACGTAAATGTTTTTATGCCTATTGGAGTGGTGATGGCGAAATTCCTCTCTTCAGGATTGCCTAGTTGGTGACGGTGAGCAAAAGGATCAAACGGGGGAGAATGAAACCGGTGCCGAGACGATTATTTTCCTCTACAAACTTGTGCCATCGGCTTGTCCCAAGAGCTACGGTTTCAATGTCGCCCGTTTAGCCCACATTCCCGAACAGGTACGTTTACATCTGCTTGTTTTCGGTATACTAATGAATTAGTCCACTTCAATCGCTGGCACCAGGTGCTTTTGGCTTGTTTGTTGCGCTAAAATCCATGCGGGAGCACTGCGACGTCAACCGGACCTCCTGAACGAACAAGCGAAATGCTCCACAATATCGACACTACTACCTCCAACATTTTCCTCAACTTCCTTTGGTTCATTGAGGATTCAGGGTTTCATAGGTGAAGTTAATTTACTAGAGTGTGTTTCAGGTAATTTAGTTTGAAATTAACGTTTATTTTCGTTGACTGTGACTTCATAATCCGAAATAAGTCTTCTGTTAAATGAATGTCGGGAATATGTGGGAATACGTGAGTGAAAATGATTCTTGATGGGCCTAATTGCTTGTTTATAAACAAATCACATTGTTTATGTGGAATCGTGGAGCAGACCAATGCCATGAAGCAGAAAACGACGCAATTACGCATTTTTTTCATTGGGCAATCAGTAAACTGATCACAAACCCTAATTACTGCTAGCTAACCATATGCAATGGCTGACTGCAGAAACTTGAATAAGCGTGTACTCTGTGGGTTTGATTTAATGCTGCTGGAATCCAAACGACTTATTTAGTGCAACGGTCGGCACCAGTGTTTCAAATTCTTGATTGCGATTTGGCTTTGTGAGTCATGGGGTGTTTGCTTGAAGCCGAAGATCCCAATGTAGGCAAATCTTTCTCTCCAAAGGTCGAAACAAGCAAATTTCTAGAGTTGTGCTGGAATTCTGGTATCGGATTATGTTTTTAGGAGCTGCTTATCCACCAAGTTATCTTGAATTCTAGAATGCCCTTCGATTTAAAATGGTTTCCGGTTCCACGATTGTGTCCTATCCTTAACGCCATTGTGTGCACCTCTTTCAGAACTCGGAAGAATTATGTCCCAAGTGCATTCTCACGCTTACAACAACGCGAGGAAAACGAATACCACAAATTCGTATCACTTTTTCCGTGCTCAAATCGTTTTTTTGTCCCAGCTCACAGTAACTCATTTTTTGTGGCATTAACATCAAGTATTCTGTTGTGTTTACCGATGCACAAACCCCGAGGCCCTGAGTGCAGGTAAACGTTGACGCATTGTCTGGCGCGTCAACGGCTTCCCCGCGCTTGTACAGAGAGAACACATTGTTGTCGTCGCCACCCCTTTCAGTGAGCCCCTCGCTCCCCCGGCAAAAGGCCCAGACCGCGTTCGGGTGTGCCCACATGTTGTTAGTGCTGCTGGCCTTGAGTACAAGTACGCTCAAATACGAATGCGCCAATAGGAAGGCAGAAGCCGAAATGAGCGAAATACTGATTCCTCAACCATATTCACCAGTGAATTGCTACCTTAGTTTTAAGAATTTAAAATTGTTATTTTTTTGCTCGTGTTCAGCTACGCTGTCTGACGCAAGTCTCACCTTTCCCGTACAGGACAAGGACGGCCTCGTGCAGAGAAGCTTTACTGTCTCTGCCAGAGGCCAATTGATATCTCAGAATGCAGTGTTTGTGTAGGTCTTAGGTGACCTTAACCTGGAGGAGCACAAGGGTTTATCGCGGCTGGAGCTGTCAGCGGGGGACGGTCATGAAGTGGTTGGATTAAAATGAGGGTTGTGTAAACTGATGAAGTCCTATTTAGCGCTAAATCGCCTTGGGGCATGCTGGTTCCCCTAACAACTATAACAAACACTATTTGACAAAGTTTGAAGCCTTTTTCCCATTCCCTTTGGATTGTTTTCTCGTAAATGATTTCCTGAGTGAGTCAAGAATGCGCATTTAAATAATGTCAATCCTGGAGTTAATTCGATGACACATTAACTTACATAATCATCACTTGTTGGGTCAGCAGCGTGCAAATATACAGAAAGCAAGATTTTTTTGAATTTATTTATAGATTATCAACAAAGGTGTGGTTATGGCTAAGGAGTTCGAAAAGGCGACAATGGTCTTTTCGTGCCTTCGGTGAGTTACATTTTTTGTCGAGGCATTGCTCTTAAGTTGTGACCAGGCTATTTACCGGTTGGGTTCATTTGGAATATTAGAGATATTGTTAAATTCCTAACAATGAACGCCGATATGCCGGAATGTAACTATACCATCACAATCACCACCTGTGGAATTTACGTTGGTCTCGGAGCTCAACGTTTCATCTTACCCTTTCTCAATCAAATAAATTAGAAGTTAAAATTTTGCTTATTGTTTTAACTGAACTTACCTTTGTAGGGACATGTTGGCTGGAACATTGAGCCGGGAGCAAGCAGAGTTTTGGCGTTCCCAGCTTGCGAACATAAGAACTACTAATCAAAGAAATGCCTAGGAGGACGCTTTTGCCACCTTCACGCATTTATTCAGAGAATACCTATTTTTCAATAAGTCTCTTACACTCCGAGATCGTAAATTTTACTTTCCAGTTTTCGGTTTTCTACACGCAAATACAGGTATTGGTTAAAAATGTTGTTGTGCTGAAGATGGGCGGAAATTTCAGCTACAAGACCCTTAAGACCACTCTCTAATGCTAAATCCGAAAGCAGCCCGACCTCAGGCCTGCTGTAACGACAAATGAGAAGGCAGTTGTTTGAATCAATTCACCCCGAAACCAGCCAATGTTTGTATAGACCGATTGTCCTCATTACAACGCGATGCGCTTTAATGGTACGCAGAAGGAGAGCGTTTTGGCTGTTGTGTATTGCATAAATTGAATTCATAGTAGATTGCGTCCACTAAAAGTGCAGCCACGAACCCTGCAACTCTAGCGATGGGTGGGGCCTTCTAACACTGAAGTGATGTGACGATGATATCACCACAGAATAAGTTCTCAACATTTTGATGCAACTATCTGGAACGCCTAACAAGCGTTCTTCCATGTTAACTTCTAACCTTTGAGGCACCTTTCCACCAGAGTGTCTTCCCAAAGTTAAGCCATGTTTTCTCGATGCATTTGAAGAAAACTCGGCTGCCATCACTTCCACAGCCAATTCAGATGCTTGCTGTTTTTGAGTTAGCTTCTCAAAAGGTTAGGGATTTAATACTCGGATCGATACATGATTGTGTGTTTAAGATATTTCATTCCACCATCTTCGAATTCTCTAACCTATGCTCCCCTCCGATAATGGGTGCGTGCTGATTTTCATATTAGAAAAAGAGCTCATGTTTAATCAACCACTCGACTGACGAAAGCCTCCTCTCAAAATAGTCTTGTCACATCCACCCAGGTAATGTTTTCCTCTCGCTTGTGACAGGTTTACATTCGCACTGAGGGGCAGAACACGCACGAAACTACGTTTGTTTTTGTACGACTGAAGTGCGGCTTTGTTACAACGCACTCTGTTGATGTGTTTCATCACGCAAAACAAGTTTGTAATCCGAACACACTCCAATCGAGTTCAGCCGTGATCGGTGTCTTCTGCCAGTCGTCGGCGAGTCCACGCTTTGGCTGATGTCAACCACCAACACTCATTCATGAACCCATTATTCACCCGAGTGCCTTAGGTGAGATCGTGGAGCACGAAGGCTCCTTCGCCTGCGGACGTCCGTTAACCCTGGCATTACCCTTTGTGGCGACTTTTTCGACTCCTATGCTGTTCTCATTTCCAGTGAACTCACCTTTCGATTACGCTTCAGCATCAACGCCAATGACTTGTCTCCTGCCTCAACTTTCTCTTCTGCTAATTGCGACAGTTTTATGTTAGTACAAATACCGCCATTTCAGGGCTTGACAATGGTGCTAACTTCGACTGGTTGCGTTGGGCCTAAGCACTCCTGCGCGATGGAGTCCTCCCCAGCACATTTTGTGCGACCACCCATACCACTCTGTGGTAGTGAAATAGCAGAGGTTAGGACTGTGCAAGTTAGGCACACAGGCTTAGTTCACACCCAAATGTGATAAAATGAAAGAAACCAAATAACTGGCGAATACCCACTTTTTTAGAATAAGGCGCACACATCTAATAACAACAGCTCCCAGCCTCATACAACAAGGGTGCTGCCAACCTGAATATTTGTGTATTTTCCCAATTGCACTCCACGCTTTTGGGCAGGTAAATTATGTGAAGGCTGCACGCAGTTGGGTTGCTACCTCTGTGCCAGGAATGTGAACGTGTTGGAAAAGAAAAATCGAATATGAAAATGACCTTGGACAAGTTGCGTATGCGTTGATCTTCGGATAAAAGGACAGATATTTGTCAAACCTGTACACTGAATCCAACATTTTGGAAGAGAAACGATATGCGTAAAATTCTTGCATGGTGAGATAAAAAAAAAACGAAAGACTAACATTGATGTGGATGAATGCAGCACAAAAAGTGCCGGATGTGATAAAAACAGAGGAGGGGGAAAGTGAGGGACGAGGGATGGGTGAGTGTTTAGGACTGCTCGGAGTGTACAAGGTCGACGGCCCGCTGCATGCTCCAAATGGCAAGCGGTCGCATGTATCCCAGAGATCGATAAGTAGCCTGTTTAGTGAAAGCTTCCGGAGTCTGGAAATGGAGGCCCAGTTGATTGTAGACGTGGTCAAAACAGGCGCCCGCCAGGCCGAAGCCCTCTGCACGCATTCCCTAGAAGAAAAATGAATCAACAGTAGATAACAAATGGCCGGTTAACTCAATCGTCATGTTCGGTGATAGAAATTGATATGAGGCTTCTTAAGAAGAAGTGACTGAAACGAGACCGCTCAAACACGAGGAAAACAAGAAAAGAGGGAGGTGGGGCTAATTGGATATGCAAATTAACGTACGAAATGCAGTTTGTGTCCAATTTAAGATGGGGCCTAGCGAATAATCGGTTGTTTTAGTGGAAGTTTGCTTGCATCGAGGGGAACAGGCTCTAAGACTACCTATTCAAGGGTGATACAATACTACCTTGACAAACACAGACACATTCGCAATTATCGCTACACTGCAAGCAGAAATAGCGGATGTGGGACAGCGCTTTAAAAACACAAAGTTCTATTCGTGGGACCGAACGGTGTGAAGTAAAAACACAGAAAAAAAACTGACACTCGCGATGAGGAGGGAGCCGAGACCATAGTTGACCGCGACCCAGAACTCCTCGCTCTGCAAATTTGTGGTATCCACTTTGGAACTGGAGAACACGCTGTTGATGGCACCAAGCCGCCCCTCCCGAACACTCAGCCAATTCAAGCGAACAATTGTTCTTAGGGTCGCGGTTACAGCATCAACTGGGAGGATCTGACGACAAACCAAACAAAATATTAAATAGTATTCAGCAGACACATGTAGACAAACAACGAACTATTATGGAGTTCTCAGAAGCAAATATTGACTATCTATACAATTGGTTGGTGCAACTCATTGCCAAATGGGGCAAAATCGGAATTCGGGGGCTCTGGCTTTCCTCCTTCCATCGAATGCACCTTTGATTCGACTGTGAAGTCTACATAGCCTCCAAATATCAAGTTGACGATCTATTAGTAAGCTCGGTAACCAGACTTTGCCCGGGAAATGATTCGGGTGTATTTTGGCCGACATATCAGTTTCTTTACACCTGAGCAGGACGAATTAGGTTGTTTGGAGCTACTGCAGTGGGTCAGTGGCATTAGTAAACGACCTCACCACAGAGCAATGATTAAATATAAATCTTAACGTGGTTTCCACGGGATTTGAAGCCTCCCCTAATGTAGCAATAAAAACAGACGAATGTTTTGCATGCTTAACCAATAGATGAAGTTGTCTGCGTTACACGGGAAAGGGCAGAGTGACACAGAAACCGTGAGCTTCTACTTTTTAATAAATGTCAATCAAATTAATTCTCGATTATTGTCATTCAGTGATACAGCTCCTCCACAAAATGAACTAGGGCCTAATAAAAAATAACTCCAAGGTGAGAGCAAAAGGAGGCGCCAGCTAGCCCAAAAGCGTGGAGTGCAATTGGGAAAATGAAATTACGGCGTCAGCTGGAGCACCACCGATGCGGAGAAACCAGTATCCGCTCAGTTGATCGGCCATCACCGAGTTGTTCTGAGAGCCGAATGAAACCGTATTATCGTAACGGTAGAATTCACCTAAAGGCAAAATTCGGCAATTCCAAAATTAACATCCGAGGAAAAAAAGTATGGGCGTCGTGTAAGAAACTGAAAGATGCGGATCCACCACCACTGGATCTTTGTACTTGTTAGTCAAGCATGATTGCATATCAGTGGTTAAAAGGTTTGTATCCGAATCATACCGGCTTCAAATCATGCCGATCAAAGCGCGCGTTTGTCTGCATCTACGTGGTGTTAAACTAAACACATGAAATTTCCTGACACCCAGGACAGGAGCTACACATAGCATGACGTGAACCACCACCTTCCTGGTCTCACAATAAATGCACAAGAGATGAGGAATCCGACACCAAGGTGGGGAATTTTGATTACCATGGTGAGACCTCGTAATCAACACAAACCAGTGCTACAATTGAAGACTCACCTCCCCAGAGTTGATCATGGTAGGCAAATTTAGCCCGTTTAAGCAGCCCAGAAAGGTTATCGTCGACTTCGGGCCAGTGAGAGACCAATCCAAGGGGAGGGCGTTCAGTTACATGGTTGAGCATATCATGAACAGCGTAAAGTGCCGCAAGCCAGAGTCCGCCTACGTACGCGCTAAACGAAAAAGAGCATCGGAGAAAGTGACATTCTCGATGTGGGACCGTGTGAAGGCGGGTACACCTCCGCCAGGCATCAGGCAGTCACTTTGACTAGATAACTTTTAAGGTGATTAAAATTTGAATGAATTTGGCCGATTTGAGTTCAGATCGCCCATGTTCTGCAATGACCCCTCCGCTGTCTTTAAAGTTCAACAACATTTTCAAACAATCAGCCTGACTCAATACACACAAAAAAAGCACCCCTTGCCATGCATGTGAATACTAAAGTAAATCAAACGAGAAGCACTAGTGTTGTTATTATAAACGCAGGTTCATGCAAATGGGCATACTCAAATCTTGCAACATATTCTGATCTCCCAAGAAAGCACAGAAGGGTTTTGAGCGGAGAATTCCTTGTAAAGAAGCAGCAAATAATTAGGCCATCGACTGCATGCTTACAAAAGTGAATCACCCATCACTCCAAAACCCTTTTAATTATTAACGGTCGCAGCTAAAGCTGTCAACTTCTGTAGCGTAAAATGTAAAAAAAAGCCCCAAAAATGTGAGAGCGAACTACCACAGTTACCTGTTAGTTTTCATATTTATGACAAGCATTTGATCTACCAACTTTCAAAATGCGCAAAATGAGCAGTTGACTACGTTTATCTGTGAACCTAGGTGAACAGATCGACTTTCCGACAAAAATATTTAGCACAAATCAGTCTATTTCCATGTAAATTTCAGGAAGATAACGTTCGCTTTATGAACATTGATTGCGGTCTCGGTAACTCAGCCGACCAGGGAAGGCATTTGAATCTCGATGGAAGTTCACACTCAAAGTTGAGCGTATTCTGACGAAGTAGCTCTGCAGATGCAAACCTTAGGCGCAAACGCAAGCAAAATCTCTATAAGCCGACGACGTCAAGGTACGAAGGTTTTGTTGCAAGGAGAACAATCCCCTTCTCGGTGACCTAAACAAATTCAACCTTGCAGTATGCACGGTAGCGCCTGTTTTGAAAACACAAACCATTCCTTCGGGCTAAAACACCTTATTTCTCATATGCTGGCGGTGGCCGAGGGGTGTAATTCACGCACTGCGGTAAAAGCGAGTTTGTGAGACCAGAAGCAACATTCATTTATGGACATTTATTTTAAGAGCTTTGCGGCTTTTGAGTACGAGGAATTCCAGACACCAGAACATCCCCGCATTAATGTATCTAAGTGCAACCATTTACAATACCTAAAGAGAAATTGAAGGCTCCCTACAGCGGCAAATACGGTTCGACATGTGTAAAATGAACATGACTCATAATCATTCTCACAAGCTCTTGACACAATTTACAGAGTAATAGCATGTGTTGATTTACATGTCCATCATCGCCACAGCCGCATATCAAGGTGCGTTGGTACCTCACCCCTCCCGTCGGTCTGTCCAAACTCCCCTCCCCCCTCCTGTATCAGAGTGCCCATTGGTCATGCCGACATGTCTGAACCTGTCAATTTAACTACTCATCACATTGTTCATATACCTGTACATTTACCAGTTCAGCAGAGCTGTAGGGGTCACAACAACCTCCATCTGTAAAGGCCCTCACGTGCATGCTTGCAATCTCTAAATTTACACGCCATTTCGGGTACAATGGCTGAGTCGACATCTTGCTGCCATCCTGCCTTCCTCTCTGGGTTCTTCGTCGTACATCAAGCCACAACGACGACCTCAAAGGCCACTAACAAGCGCCCAAGCCTCAAGATCAAGACAAGCACCCTTCATTCTCAAAACAGTGAAGAAACTATGATGACCGTGACGTGCGAAGACGGATCACTGATAAGCAAAAACCTGGCAGAGATAGAGCATGCACGAATCGAATCGAAATACTTTACCTTAAGCCCCTTGATTTCCAGGTGTCGTAGGTTTGATCGGGAAATCCGGAGTTTTCAATAATGCCATCGCCATCACAATCCCACTTTTCCAAACATAACTGCACAGAAGCCTAGAATGCAACGTTCCAACATGCTTACTGGAAATAAAACGTTTGTCGGCTGATTTATGCGTGCTACACAAGTATGCATCTCCTCCAGGTATCTTCAAACAGAGGAAACGACGCACACGAAAACTGAAGACGCAGCTTCAGGGTTATGAAGAAACCGCGAAATCGCGTTTCAGTGTGGTTCGGTACTAGCTGCACCTATCACTTTGACTTTAGTCCACGTACATTTTAATCATATCTTTGTATCTGAGCATAGGGTTTTGCTTTTGTAAAAATGTAGAGAGAATTAGTACGCGCCTAACACACAAAAAGGTGATTAATCCAAAGTTGTTATTGTCCAATGTTAACGAAGTGGTCAAATATTCACACGAACCTGCTTTTCTAACTTCGATGACCCAATCTAACAAATGAGGGTAAGGCCACTTGCCAGCTTATTATCTGTTTTGATGAGGTAGTTGGTCAATAGTGTTACCGAGTGTATTTCACCTAAATCGATAAAAACTAAACCGAAGCTATGGCAAGTTGGAAGTGAAGAAAGGTTCGTTTGCATGAATTTCATCCAGTGGTCAAACGCGTGAGTGGTGAAAACCTGTCGCCCTAAGTGCCGCGCGCAAGTAAATTACTGAGGTCTATAACTTGAGTTAAGATGTAAAACACACCGCCAAGGTTAAAGGGTTTTGCGTTTAGGCAGGGATTCGACTACTTTTAGAACGTAACAGTGGTCTATTGTCACCTCTTTAAGACAGGAAAGGCGAATGACACTTACGACAGCAACTGGAAGAACATATTGCAGGAAATTATTGTCACCAGTCAATTTCCAGTCCCTCCAAGCCATTAAAATTAACTTTGGCGAGAGGTCCTTCCAGTTATCAGTGGGATACATAACGTAAGCATTGACGTTATACCAAGGCTCTTTTTCGGGGTCGCCACAGTCATGAGGCACACAGAGTCGCGTGTTCCGAAGTCCTTTTTGGCCTTTGTAGAGGAATACCGAAGGCGTGGCGTCCTCGGCCACCGTCATGTCGACCAAGTCGTAGAGCACTGCCAGTTCGATCTTCGGCCAGAGCTGAATTAACGCCCACGATGCATTAAAGTGGACGTCGTAAGTATTGAACATGCGATATTCATGCCCTAGAACGTTTTAAAAAGTTCCTAAATGACGTCTGTGCGTAACAAACGAACCTACGTATAACCAAATCACAAGAGCTGAATGAGTCACGTTGTCATAATCTAAGTTATTCGTGCAAAGATTAGCTATGTCCCATTGATTGCAGCTATTAACACATCCATTTAATGACGAAAGAGTCAGAACCTAACCGAATATAAACACGTAAGCATCAGGAACTAACAGTAGGTGGACAGCTCAACATTACCAAACTATGCTTGCTTTCAGTATCTTAACATAACCTTGAAGATATTCCACTTCAAGGTGGCTGTAGCCAATGTAGGGCAAAAGCCCATAAATGTACTTTAGATACTGTCCACTTAAGTTGGAAGCTTACAAAAGCTGACACAAGTAGCAATCAATTAACACAAGTTCAAAGGCGTGTCAAAACAGTCACTGTCACTGTATGTAGTACCCAATTAACAAAAGGTCAAAGAAGTGTCGAAACGTTAATCAAATGCTTCTGTAATTAATCAGCGCTCTCCATTGTTGTAGGTGAGCCATTTTTCAACGCAGACCACATAATTTCTTGCAAAACGGCTCCCAATTGCTTGTCAGTGAAGAACACATTCGTGGAGGATTGTAGTTCTATGAGGAGCAACAATGCCTCAGAGGGACCTGCTCCGACCGGCGTCGTTACCAACAAGAGCGGGCGGTTCAAGATGGAGCTTAACACATTTTACGCTGTAATTTCATTGGCAACAACGCAGCGAAAACGCAAATGTGAAAGAGTCGCATTGGCACTGCTATGCCCTAATGCGAAATCGTAGAGAAGCAATCATTTATTTGACCTATACATTTCCACATTAGATATTCGCAAAGTTGTGATTAAAGCTACAAAATCGAGTAAATTTACGAATGTGTGCGTCATGAAAAAGCGAAGACAATTAGCCACTGTGAACTGCTTAAAGTGAAAAATTAACACCTCATTTGTAAAGCATGACAAAAATGAGTCAGAAGTAGAAAAATAAGTGCCAATATCAGAAAATAGTTTCATCGATAGTTATGAATGGAGTGGGTATACGATAATTCAAATGGTGCATCAAAGAAGGCGAAAAACTAGTCAGCAAACCCGTGCTTTGCAACTTTTACCTAAAACTACTTATGTTGATTACAATTCGTCGAAAGAATCCATAGGCAGCACAATTACGTAAAACCCTTTAAAGAAGACATAATTGTTGGTACAATTAGTATTCTGAAAGATAAATCTAACTTAAAATTGGAGGGCTTTAGCTCCATATAGGTTAGCAAAAGCGTTTTAGACCTGAAAGTCTACTGCCAGGTTTCAATATTTGTGTAATCCAGTGTTCTGCATATTCACAAAATTCTGGGTAACGACCACTTCGTGAGCTTTCAACGACACAAAGAACTAGCAGCCCACTAATGGAAAGGAGAGCACAAACTCGAACGGATGTGGCCTTCACTTCTCTAAATACTCTACGCTAAATTTAGGAAGAGGAACCCGTGACATTTAAGCTAGGTACGTTTCCTGACCAAACTACTTTAGGCTCAATGTGGACTACAATTACCAACTCTTCGTGTCAGTCATCAAGAGGGTACCGCCGTAGTGAAATCGAGTCAATGCAATGTAGTGATCCCGATGTGATTCGACACCGCACACCGGGGACGTAAAAGGCTTCCATTGTGCTTGAGTTAAAATTGCACACGGAAATGTCATCCCCAAGACGTTTACGAGAAATAGACATCTAAATGCCAAACCGAGCCGTGTTAATAGCATTCAATAGTCTTTTGAAATAAACCGGTTACTGACAAGATACCTCGTGCAGCATAAACCGGGACTTTTAAATCGACAAACCAACCTTCAAGGTAGGCGAATAAGCCCATCTCAAGTCCATGTTTCGCGCGATGATGGAAGGCGTTGGGGTGATCGACGCTATGATGACTAGAGGGCTGGCGACCAGTGAGATTAAGCGGATCAAGGTTGACATAGGGGTTACGTGAACGCACCATGTCAATGGGTGGCACACATTCACCCTCGCAACTATCTGTGTTGTTGTGTAGGAGGGGATCCAACCACACAGTCCCACCGTCAGAGACAAAGTAGAGCTCATTGAAGAGTGCCGATTTGTACCAATCTGGCAAATCGCTACAAACATAATAGTGGACATTGTACTCATCATCAGTATCGGTGGAAGTGTGCAAACCTACAATCTCCATGATGACAAAATCGGACGAGAGTGTATTGAAACATAACAAGTTGGGACTGGCAACACACTTCCTTCTCGAGGCCAGAATGGTTTGAAAAAAAAACAATTAGATGGGTGCACATGCATAAATGCTTTTAAACCAATTAACGGTGCATCAGCAGCCAAGGGCCGTGCTGTGGCCAGCAGGTCAATGTATGTAATGGTTGGAGTCATTTGAATTATCTGGTAGCAACGTTGAATAGAGCAGCAACTCGGTAGAGTTCAGCAACGAGGCAATCCAATGGACATGAACGCTTACCCTCACCCTAAAAGCGCTGTCGTTTTCGAGTTACTATACTTGAGAACAGCGTCATATAAATTTGCTTCATGCGAAACGCCAATTACTCTTTTGTGCACAAAAAGGATAGTATGGGTAGTAGTGCTAAACAAAACCACCTTACCAGTTGTCTTGATTAAAGAAAGATTCTGGCAAATAATAACGCAAAAGTACAAAATCGGTAAATGCATTGACAAACACACGGATTTGACAGGATCGGCGATTGCCACTTGACGATTTCTTTTCGCCATGTCTGCCAGTGTTTGGCCGCGTACGTGAGCAATTCTTCAGTCCCCTTGATGATATCTTCGGAGAACCAACGAGTGTATCGGCTACAGAATAAAAGCAAACTTCCAATTGAAATCAACACTGGATTTTTCAATGTATGAGAAAAAGGCGACATGAAGACGTGGTGATTTGAGAAAACGATAAAGTAAACTTTTTTTACTGTAACTCATGCAAAGTAAAAAAAATTAAAACAGCTGCTAACGGGGGTGAGAATTGCCTACGAAATCAATGATTTATTATTGAGTCGACGACTTTTAACATTTGAATGTAACTCGATTAGGGAATTATAAATATTTTTGCCCTTGCTTCAATGTATAGTTCTGTGACATATGCCAATTGTGGATGGGATTCTTAGTTAATGTTAAAAGAGTAATAGAAACGAATGTGGCACGTGACGCTTAGGACCTGAAAAACAAGCGCACGTCCACGTACGGTTCGCTCCTGTATCCCATTGTAATCATCATCTGCAGTGCTTAATCAACTTGCAAGGCATTTCCCGCCAACTTGTAAGTATTTCCAATTTAAAAAAAACAGTAGAACTCAGAGTAAACTGTGCTTTGCACACACATACACACGCCCACACACACCATCTAGACCGACAAGCATATCCACATGAATCTAACTTTCCCTTTTACACTTCACAGCCCAAAAGATTCCGACAAGATATTCGGGAAACAATCACTGAGGCCATCACCAACTCATCGATCATAACAGGTTGGTAGCCCCGGGGCTTCGAACACCATAAACCAGCAATGCATAGTGAATGAAAGTGCCCAAACACTTTGGTGTCCTTAACGAGTTAAACTTACCTGGGTACAATTTTCCGACTTAAAACATCCCAAGACTAGGTGCCATCTCCTCACAAGATTCATGTGGAACCAACCAAACAAGAAAGCTAGCGTTTGAACTGATTTCCAAAAGCTAAAACCACGTTAGATAGACGAATTGTCCTCGTCAAAAATCACTGCATTTCAATAACACAAAGAAGTAGAACATTTAGTTGGAGAGTATTGTTTAGATTGGATTACTACATAATGGAGCTACAGCGTCTACCAAAATGAGACCTCGTACACTCCAACCCTAGCAACAAATGGAGCCTACAAATGGCTACAGTAGAAAGAAACGTAAGCAAGTTGGTGGTGATTCAACCGTAGAGTGAACTTTCAACATTTTGGTGCAACTACATGGAATACCCACAGAATGTTCTTTCAATTTAACCTCTCACCGGTACATCTTTTCAGCCTTTCCTCAAGTCAAGCTAGCGTATATCGACGCGTTTAAGGAATAGTCAGCTGCCTTCCCTTCCAACGACTTCCACATATTTGGAATTGACTACTTTTCCCCGTCTCCGAATTCTCTAACTTATGCTCCCCTCCGATAATGGGTGCGTGCTGATTTTCATATTAGAAAAAGAGCTCATGTTTAATCAACCACTCGACTGACGAAAGCCTCCTCTCAAAATAGTCTTGTCACATCCACCCAGGTAATGTTTTCCTCTCGCTTGTGACAGGTTTACATTCGCACTGAGGGGCAGAACACGCACGAAACTACGTTTGTTTTTGTACGACTGAAGTGCGGCTTTGTTACAACGCACTCTGTTGATGTGTTTCATCACGCAAAACAAGTTTGTAATCCGAACACACTCCAATCGAGTTCAGTCGTGATCGGTGTCTTCTGCCAGTCGTCGACAAGTCCACGCTTTGGCTAATGTCAACCACCAACGCTCAAAATGAACTCATCATTCATGTTGTGCGACCACCCATGACACTCTGTGGTAGTGAAATAGCAGAGGTTAGGACTGTGCAAGTTAGGCACACAGGCTTAGTTCACACCCAAGTGTGGTAAAATGAAAGAAACCAACTAACTGTCAAATATTTACTTTTTTTAGAATAAGGCGTGTGTTTCCAGCAACGCACACACCTGATAACAATAACTCTCAACTTAATGCAGCAACGGTGCCGCCCACCTGTATATTCGTGCATTCACAAAATGATTTTCTTCGTAAAATACACACCTGGTTCACATAAACCAGTGTATTTCCCACAGAACGAGGGAGGAGACTGACACCGAGGCGACTTTTTGCACAAGTGATCAGGTGCAGATTTTGGTGGCACGTATATAATTTAGAAGAAATGGTGCAGAATCAATAGTGTCTGGATTCTTCAGGGCAGTAATGTAGTTAAACCGGTATCGTAAGGGGTAACACTGAGGCGAATCGGAAAGTGAGTCCCTAACTCAGATGATGCGCCTGTTGAAGTTGTAGGGCTAGTTTCAATGTTGAGTGAGCACTAATCCCAGAGACACCATGCTTTAACTAAGAACTGTTACCATAAATATTTGTAAAAGGATGGATGAATATCACCTATTCTGCGGTTAGCTTCTCACTCTTCACCCTATCCACGCATACATCCAGTGTTTCTGTTCTTTGATACAAGTGGGATATTTTAAATCCCTCCTTTGGCCAAAATGTTGGGTGATCGCACAAGAAGTTAGCAGTTTGAAGCCAAGATACACCACATTTTCAGGAAGAATAGTAAAGCCGTATAATGCTACTACCGACATTGGAATTTCCGCATTTTCGCGAAATTAATTTTTGCATAAGCTGAGTGTATGCTCCCAACAGAAAACCGTGAAGCAGATTTTAACTTCTCCCACGGAACGAGATTTTTGACTATTGGGAACGAAACATAAAAATCGGAAGAGAACGAGTGCAGGGGAATACTGTGGGTGCTGGAGGAGTCCCCATTTTAATTCCTTGCGTTTTTACAATGTGTGTTGAGCGAGAAGTAGTCTAGCGTTGTCATGGTGAGACATAATGCCTTCTTGATTGACAAAATTTAAACGCTTTACCTGGATTTTAATATGGGTCTAAGCGAGTTTCTGGCAGTACGTATTCACAGTTATTACTCGGCAACATGAAAGCTCGGAAAAGTTTTCCTCTACTATCTAAAGACCCGACAACACAATCAAGAGATGTGATTCAGCCTGTGCATTGGATTGCGCTCTTTCACTTCCACACTTCCAGTTTTCTCCTCACTAAATTGCTCTGCGGTCAATATTTATTTTTTTTTCGGTTGTCCGTTCGGTGGCAATTTGCGGGTCATTGTTCACTGCATCACGAAACAAGGCATTGCTAATACCGGAAGTGCATCGTTTAGATTGAAGGCGTCATTTTGAAACCTACCTTAGCACTTTTAACTGTCCTAAAGGCATTACCGCAATCCAAATAAACATCTAAAATGGTTTTCGTTGCACCTCCAACACTTGACAAATTCAAATGCCGAAAATAACCCTGCACACAAATTAATTTAAATAATTGCAGCTTATGCCATTTATGAAAGTCGAGAGCGAATTCTTTCAATCATAAGATCTTTTCAATGGGACAACTAACGATTCTGAATGCGAACACTCCGATATTTGTGAAAGATTTTCTTGATTTCAAATTACTAAGTAGAAATACTATAAAGCTACAAAGATTCGGTATAAGATACCATCATAAATAATGAGGCTAGCTGATTACATTAGAATCATCATGTAGGATTTTGAGGTTCCCACAAATGGCACTAAAAAACACATCAGTGGTAAAAAGTGGCGATGAGGGATATGGAATACATACCTAATATAATTAAAATGCTTTTTATATTAATTATAGACAATTTTTACAGGACGACACTTTTGAGTCATCGTGACAAGGTTATCTGAAGAACTTTGCCTCCAAATGAGGTCGTGACAGCGATCCTCGTTCGGAGACTTGAATTTAAATAACTATAACTTATCAAATTTGAAATGAAACTCGCACATTGGGCATAGATAATTGTGATGTTTTAAGTTCCAGCTATCTGATAAACGCGATTCCGAGGGGAAAAATGGAGAAAAATCCCAAATAGGGGACCTTGATCCACGTGAAAATGAGGAAACTCACCGTCGATAGGGTATACCAGCGGACCTGAAGTAGATCCGAGGGATATGCCAAGTGACGAAGAACTCAAGATTCCCCACACCGGGTCTAGAATGACCTGCATGGTGGTTTACTGTAGAGTCGGTGCCAGACGAAGCGGGCGGAACAATGCAGGTTGCACATACAGCCATGACCAACTTGGAAGAGCTCTTAGTAGGGCCTTCTCGACGGAAGCCTACAATGAGAAGATAAACTTACTCCTAGTCCTCCGTTGACGCAAGTTCCTAAAGACTGATTAAAAACTTTAAAAACAAACAAATCAAGGATTATGCCATTCGAATGTGGTCGCCATTGGAAAGCAAATACGGGTCCGCCGAGTATTACAGCACTCAAATAAGTAAGTTTATGTTCTTGTTTCCCGTCTCGTAAACTAATTACCTCTTTAGCAAAACGAACTGACAGACTAGGCTCCAGGGCTATGGGAACTTTTGACAATATTGAATACAGTAAACCGATCAGATGCCAAGAGGAATCAAATGCACTAACCACCAACAATGATGATGAAATGTGTGAGCACGCTTAGGTGAAGGCTATCGCTATGATTGTAGACAAAAATACAGGCAAAACCTTGCTAAATGCAATGCAAACGGTGACCTCTGAGCAGAGTCCAGCACTCAAGTAATCCAGTTGTGGGAACAGCTAGAGCACGTTTGGAGCTAACAAGTTTTAGCCCTTACAATACTTCGTTAGATTATAAAAGTAGGTTTGAGGAAAGATACACCGCACCAAGGCAAACCAGCCCACTTGAGGCAGAGAGTGGTGTACACACGAAACAACCCGCTAAAATCATAGTGCAATGGGGTAGTCATACATAAAGATAAGACGCTTAACACTTCCATCGCTTCAGATGAGCGTTCAGCTGTGGGATTTGAGAAGCTAAAAACTCAGTCAAAATTAACAAGTCGTGCTTTAAAGGTACACAAGGCAATTGGTGGGCTAGAGCGATTGAGGTTGAAATATCCTACAACTCATTTCAACGTGTGGCTTTCGTTTGCGTAAATATCGATTCAGATCTCAAGACCAGGCCATAGCTGCTCGGCGAACCCGTAAAAGTCAGTTTATCGATCAAAAAAACAATACCCGTGGAATCGTAATGCAAGTCCAATCAACCGAACCAGATCAACTTAGCATAAAATTGTACTTAAAATGTCTTTTGACAAATAACGAGGGCACTAGAAATGTGTTCAAAAAAGGATTTTAAATCAAAGACGTAAGTAATTTGACGAGTTAGGAGCAACGAACAGATTGGCGCCGAGCCAGATCTGGTTTGCAGACCGTTCTAAAAATCCTCTGCAGCTTTTGGCAAGTAGAACTAATAGTCCCACTAATACAACCGCTTGAGCATCAACACCGTCACACACATCACCCATCGTGCATAGTACAGTAAACCGAAAACTGACTCATATGCACATAATCCTCACAATTACCCCAGACCGCAACTACATGGTAAATTTTCAAGGCTTCCTGATGAGTTCACTGAAACTATCAAAATTGGATTGCTTCCGAGTTTCTTTATGGAATATTGGGGTGAGCACGCTAGAAGAAAACTCCAAATCAACCAAACGAATATAAGTATATTCAGTAAAAGTAAAGTGACATAAACCTTACTCGTGACATCATCGTCAAGTGTTCCAGCGGTTTTGAGATTGATCCAGAATTGGGTAGCCGAGGGCGCTAATGTGTGAGGTCTTTGAAGCACATCAGAATGTCTTCGCGAGGAATCAAAGGAATGGGAAGAAGTGAATTCTGACTGGGCGGACTCCACGCGATGCAAACGATCGTGTCGGGTTAATTTCGACGACGTCTTATACCGGAATCCCGTGCACCTCGTAACGTGAACCTTTACAACGAAGGGAGATTGTGGAGGCAGAGACAAGAATAGGAGACAATTCGGACGCCCAACAGAGCACTCCGATGCCAAGTGGCTTGTGTCACTGACTCTTGGGGACACGTGTCCAAAGGTGAACAAACACTCATTACCAAGCAACTGGCGTCACCTTGGAATAGCTTTATGAAACCCACGTGTTCGATTTCTGGTTCTTTTAAGAAGCCGCTAAAGGACGAGTGGATTCTACAGCGAAACTGCCAATGTATTCAAGTATAATCTTGGCAAACATTTTGTTGGCGTTAGTCCACAGCTTCAAATTGAAAACTATTTAAAATCTTGGAGATTAACATCTTACTAACTTTTTTTTCCGTGAGCACACACTGCGATATTCGCTGTCTTTTTTCGAGAACGCACACGTGAATGGTAATTTAATTTACAGTCTTATTTGTAAAAGTCATTTGGAACGATGATAACAAGTGATAATTCAGATCAGAGTTTCGGTCGAATAAAATAACACCGAAATAATCAGAAAAAAATCATACTAGGTTCTTTTCGTTCACGCTAATTCTGTCACAATGAAACCAAACTAGGTGATAGGTGAAACAACCATGTTTGTGGCAAGGGACCTGAACACGACACATGACACGCAAACCGAATAAATCGTCGTGCATTTGAGATTGCACAAATGCTAGGTTGCAACACAAACCTCGTTTGAAAAGGTTGCAGCAATGCCAAAACAGCATGGCAT
This sequence comes from Mesocestoides corti, assembly GCA_900604375.1. Lineage (NCBI taxonomy): Eukaryota > Metazoa > Platyhelminthes > Cestoda > Cyclophyllidea > Mesocestoididae > Mesocestoides > Mesocestoides corti. The sequence continues at coordinate 54,139 of UXSR01005276.1, read as the reverse complement.
GAAGCTTCCAATCCGCGTCTCCATTAGACAGCCCCGAAGAATGGCATTTTCGAAGGGAATGGTGAGTTCATCTTTTAGCTTCTTAACTGACCAGTTTACCACCTGACTGTCGCAGCACACCAACCCTGCTTGCCCATGTTTGTACGATGCTGAAGGCTTCTTGCAGCGCGGACCACGCCAAGTCAAGGTTATTGACACATGCGCCTCTAGAGTGGGATGGAAGTTGAGAACGGTCCATTGGAAAACGCCTATTGGTAGGCAACTATCCTTGTAGTTGTGTGGAATTATCGGAGAAATCTAGATTCAAAGGCAAAAATTCACTCTATAAGGCACCACTTAGGGAGGGTGAAACAAGGTAGGCGTTGCCAAAAGCAGATTATCCTTATACTGCACGAAAAATGGATCTAGGTTCTACATGAAGGATCTGAGTAGAAAGCCTAGGATCACAAAACTAGGGACTTTATCGTTGTGAAGCTCAAACCCTACCCATGGATAATGTAAAGGTTCGGGGACTCCTTCTTTTACTTAAGGAGCCTAAGTTTAGAAAAAAAATAAACAAGAACAGAAACCCAAACACGGATAGTTGTTTGTGCATAAAAGTATTCCTCGACAAAATGAGCGGATAATTTTGCAAAAAATCGGTAGTAATACAATCATTGTCGCATATTAGTTATATACACTGGAGGAGCTAGCCCACTCACCTAACAAAAGCACATAAGTCACGTACATCTTCAACTCATAGTTACGAAGTTTTGAGTTGAATGAGTTAATTTATTAGATAAGCTATTTATTCCTGTCAATTACTACCAAGACACATATGTCCTTAGCAAAAGTGACATAAACGAGAAGCTTCACACGGACTCCCTAAATAAACCTGTGCGAGGAAGTATTGCAAACACGTGATGGCCCCATCCCAGAACACCACCAAGAAGCGCACTACAGTGAGTAACCCGATTTAAACCCAGATATTTGAGCATTTCGTGTACTAGAAAGCAACAACACCCAGAGAATGTTAAAAGCAATTGAGGATATGGAGTCAAAATGCACACATTCCTGGTTTGAAAAAAGTCTTATGTTAATTAGTATTTTTCTCTCAATACGAGGTAAATTTACAATACATGCATAGTATTCCTTCCAATTGGGCAGGACTGCCTCAGGGCAAAAGATGTGAAAACGGAACCAAAAAAACACTTAGAGTGCATTAAATGATTGGTTTAACTTCTTTTGAAATACAGCTTACGGAACTGCGTTAAATGCTTGTGGATGCTCTAATGGAGGGCCCTCTGTGGAGACAAAATCAACAACACTGCATTATGCTTGGGGTTAATAACTGAGTTGTGTGACATCCAGACGAGTACTTATGAGTTCACAACCAAGCTAGCTTTCTTACAGACCAGCCTTACCTGTTCGCATATAAGTACTAAGTCAACCTCAGGGAGTTCATAGACGGTCCACGAGCGAGGGTAGAGACCAATGTAGTGTCCGCGGTCTGCGGGGAAGCCCCATTCCCATGATGCAAAATCATGGGGGACATATAGTCCACCGGGATTTGGGGATAGCACTTTCTGGTAAACATCATCGTCTCGCATCACCGTAACTATAAACTATAATTCGAACATGAAAGCAACACTTACACAAGACCACCATTAGCCACACATAAATAACTAATTCACCACTAGTTCATACCTGATCCGTAATGCTAACTTTGTGATTGTAGATGCCGGGACGGAGACTTGAACGACAAAATTCTCCCTTAAAACCACGTCCGATTGTACCACAGCCAATTCCACCCATTGGCACACCGTATATAGGTTCCATTTTAACCGGATTTAGGGGATCCATAAAGGGCAGTGTTTTCGACTTTTTATTTGGAATGTAAACCCGATGCAAGTACCTAGAAGCGCAAATGATGCATATGGACATAAAGGTTGGTAACGACAGTTTCAAATATGATATCAAAATAAGCAGAGTATAAATTATCTGCCGTCTTATTATATATTTAAGTTTGGTTTTACCGACACTGTCATTATGTTGCAAGATTAAGAACTTTATGGGTCTTTAAATGGATGAGGAATCGTTCAACTGCTATTTAATTCATAAATATTCCAACTAGGGGTAAAAATATGCATTTCTCTTGGAATTTGGAAAGAACGTAAAAAAGTGGACAAATTTTAGCGTAATATCGCATCAACTGTAAAAATTGCGGAACAATTGGTCCTAGATGTATTAATAGGTGAAGCAGCAATTGTCAAATGAAGACTCACTAAATAAACGAATTGCTGTTTATTCCTTCTGAACGTTTCACATTTCCAAAGCAAAAAAACAATAGGCGAAAAAGAGCCTCTTTTTTATTCCCACAATTGATGCTAAGATGTTCGGCAATTTAATTCACCCCATCTGCCGTCGTCAGCTATAATTTACACCAGGTACACGACATTACTTACAAACCACCACACTAATGGGCATTACATTTCTAAAAAAACATACGAGGTCAACTACAATACAATGCATAACATTAGTTTTAATAATGTAGACCACATGCTTTGCGCTTTTAGATCATTCCTAATTAGCAACGTGTTTTAAAATGCACCAGCACTTCAAAAATCTTTCCTTAACTGAATATAACTCTTTGGGTTATGTCAAAAAGAGATTTTAGCAGTTATTTGAAACAATAAAATCCTAAGAAACAGCTGACTTTGGTGCTTAGAAACAAGAAAATCAACCATAAGGGTTCCGACTATGTGCACTTAAATTGTGATTTAATGAGAAAGCAGACACAAACATACGCCAAAACTAACTGATACGAATGAACTCATCATCACTGCAATTAAATAGCAAGTGAAATACCATATTCATGTGTGGAATAAGTTAAGAAAATCTTTTAGACAAAACCGAATACTAAGCCACAAAAGATGAATTAATTAATGAAATTAAAACTAAAACAAATGGAATCAACAAATAGGGCTTCAAAAATTAGTGAATTGTAACATTTTTAGACATGCATGAGTTACCGACAAATGACAAATACAAATCATGAACGATAAGAGAAATGACAATGAACCTTAAACCCATTGGGAAGAATTCTGCGATTGTTTTAAGACGCGGTGTTTTTAGAGGAGATGACCGCACTTCTTCCTGGTTAAATTTCCCATGCCAACCATAGGACGAAATTAAACCATGTCGTTTGCAAAATTCAACGACATCAGCAGGCAGGAGGGCCATCTAGAATTCAGAAGACCGATAATTCAAACTGATCGGTCTTGATGAAAGCGTTGACCCAATGACTATAATTGTAATCGGAGTATTAAAACATTATTTTTCTAAATTACAAAGCTGTTTTTATAATCAACAAAAGTTGAACGCATTTACTTCATACACTGAAACTAACGATTATTTCACAAACGTCATAGTATGTTCACTTGGTGAACAACTATAAAGTGATTTAAACATGAATAAGATTGGCATTTCCGGCTTACCAGTCATATGCAATAAACAGATTGTTAATACACGATGTCTTAATAAATAAACAAATAATCATTATCAACTGACCTGGTTAAATGGTTAGTACTACGTTATTAGAAAAGGCAATCATACGATATTTGTCTTCTTCGTCTCTTATAAATCAGTAGGTCCGTATTTTATTGCCGTTTTTTACAAAACTTTTTTTTTATTACTACTGTTAGAAAATTTTTTGATAATACGCAGGATATGTCACTGATATTGAGTTGTTTATGTGCAGTCACGTGTGGGTATAATCGTTTTATCTATTCCACAGTGGAGTACACTTTGAAAAAATTAACCACATCCTGAAACTTTTTTCTGTTGTTTTGTGCCTGGGTCACTTCTCAGTGAGTTGCGAACTCTTAGTGCGTCTGCGTAAAGTCCTCGTTCATTAGAGCTTGCCATTTCACATCTCCAAACATTCAAGTCTGTCCATGGCACGGCTAATCGTTAAGTGCAAAATCACAAAGACTAATAAAAACTGTGCAGCAATAACTACACATTTCATTGTGCACAATGTCTGCACCAAAAACACTTCAAAGTGATTTCCGTGCTGCATAAGAATTTTGTATTGTTGCAGCTCGAATGAAATGCAGTGGTGAATGAGCTGTTTATCAGTTGCCATCGCAAAATCTGCTATTCTATAAAGTTATGAAACTCACGTAGACATGTTTTACGGTGATCTATAAAATTGCGTCTAATCCCTTTATACTAGGAAAGACTTTATTGTGGGCCCCAGCATGTAGTCTTGAGCCACGCTGGTGTCATTGAATTGAAACTTGCCCGATTACAATTCCCTGATACCCGCGATGAGGAAAATGGTCAGAGAGAACGTGTACGCAATCGTTTACATCAGGGCCTCATCAAGTTGGTGTCGTTGTGTCAAGTGTGGGATTTAGGCATGTGTATTTGTACCTCAAATGTGTGTGTTAAAAATGCGCTAACATTGAGAATTTGGTGTGAGGACAATCCAGAATTAATGTCCTTGCTGATGAAGGGGGAGTCGAGGATCCACGTGGCTGACGATATGCTGCAAAAAGGGAGATCCTGTGTCGGAGGCTGGAGTGATCGAATTAGCGAGAGTGAATGAACGCGATCCACTTTACATACAGTTTTAAGGCATATATAAATTAAGTCATGCAAATGATAGTTTAGTCACCGAGCAGTGCATGATGTAGTACACTTTACAGGTCCCGAGTGAAATTTGAGTTTCCTGCAATGCCAATTTACTGTAGTGGCCGCTTAGACCGCTGCTGAATTTTGAATCCGTCCATGGACTCAAATTTTACTTAATATTTGTCACTGCATATCGTTCAAATAATGATAGGCCGATACCCAGGAAGATTAAGAAAGTGTGGCATGACAAAGTGAAGAAAGTTTATTAGGTGGTTTAACCATGTACTCTATGGCGTTATCTTTGTGCATTTTATCGTGATTTACCAATCGAAAATATTCAATATGTGAAGAGCAAACACAGACAGCTATTTACCCTTGGCGCAATCTTGCTAATCAGCACACTAAAAGCAAAACCAAGCAAATATTTAAAAATAAACCAACCTCAAACATGGAAAAAGATATACGGGTAGGATGTTCTGTCTTAAAAACGAGCTCCAGGATATGAGTATACGACACGTTTTTAATTAAAACAATCCTCATTTGAAAAATCGTTTAATTTAGGCACATTCAGCATTCAGCAATCATTATGATAACAGTCTTTTAGGAGTCTGCACTTTATTCACTCTAACCAGATATCGGCAGTTTTTCAAGGATCACTTTTCATGAACCATATGAATAGTACCAAAGCATGAAGTCCATAACATTTATTCATTCGCACGGATAGCTATTATTAATTGCAATATTTTAAAAAAGTCGAATTACTTACACCAAAACCTGGAAAACTAAATATGTATATAACATTCCACTCAGGTTTTTTTAATTAAAATCCCCCGACAAATCTAGACGTGGGAGAAATTACACATTCATATTCATCATAGCACATATGCATTAATGCTCTTAACTTAAGACTTATTTCCCTTGGTTTGGATGTAACGAAGACTGACATATTATACACTTAGTTATGTAATTTGGCTTAAATTATAAAAAAAAACAGTTTTAGGTCAACTCATTTCTACGTATTTTTGATAGGTTTTTTTAATAAAAAACATCTATATAACAATTTTTTAAACTTTATTGATGTGTTTTTTACTAAATAGATCATGATTGTTGCATGAATAATTCTCTGCAGTATTATTTACACGTATTTTTGTTTATATATTTCTCTCGAAAGTCGGTTATTTGAAAACGTCCGTATGTTCTTGTCTGCAGTATCGAAGTCTCGAACCTTATATAAAGGTAGTGTTTTGAATTTTCTTGTAAAAATTAAGTTTTTAGGTTGCGTTTGTCTGTCTACTGTTGCACCTGATTTGCAAAGCCAGTTCATTAACCCTCGAGTACACAATATTCTCCAGAAACTTGTTTCCGTATCCAGTCCTGCAAAAATTCATGAACCGCATTTTAAAGTTGAGAAGGTTCATGACATAAAACTTCTCACTGATGCTGAATTACAAGCGGTAACAGTATTTTAAAGTTGATAAGTTAGATAGGTTAATCGTTTTTCCGAGATGTTGACTGCACAAAAGTTGCAAATGCCGCCCGTTATGAATAAAAGGCCACTCGATGACCCCCTCGGATCTGTCATTAAGCGCAATCCGGAGTTGTGCGGTATTCTTCCAGCAAACCAGAAGCTAGCTTTTGTGGATATTGGTCTGGATTCGAGTCCCCGACGCCGACTGATCTTGATTCGTGAAGCAGATGGAACGCTTCGCCATGCAACTGCGTCGGAGCGCGACCGTTTGAATCAAATTTTTTTCCCCTTGCCTGGTAGACGACTTCGTACTCCAATGCTGTTTCGTGATGGCAACCTTGAGGTATTTGAATAACTTCCTTGAATGACATTTCAGGAAATTTTCCAAAATCATTTCACCAATTTACTCACCAGCCTTTTCCTAATTTGTAGGTGGCACTCCAGAATGGGCTGCACGAGTATGTTCTTGATCTCCTCTTGATCCAATTTGAGCCCGATAGTCCTGATTACGTTCAGCTTAGTCACCGGGTCTATGATGACGCCGCTGGCAAGGTATGGACACACTACAAAACCGTGCCCGAGAACCGCAACTTTGGTGATGCTACTATTGTGACTCAGCTTCGTTCGACGCGACACTACGGGCCATTTGCACTTTATGTAATTTCGCGACTTCAGCAGCCAGCGTGTCTTGTACAGGAGGCTCTATCTCATCAAGCGCTTGACACAGTTTATCGGCTACTTATTCTAACCTGCATTTTGCATCCTGAATCTAATTTTGCCAAGCTCGTAACCGAGCAAGGAATTCTTCCTCAATGTTTAGATTCGGACTTTCCTGTTCCGAAATCTCCTGTGATACTTGGCATAGTTCGGGTATGCAGTTGTTTGGCTTATTTCATCACACCTTGGTTCAGTTTTGGTTACTTGAAGCACAACTATGTATGAAAGCTGTACAAATCTATTTTAAATGACGGAGTCTGCACAATTCTGTTCAGATTTTCCATAAAATATTTGTATTACCACGCAAATGGATAATTGTTTCACTTTTGAGTTTTGGATGGAATATCGGACGATGTCAAGATCCTATTAGTAATTGATCCATAAATATTTCATCGTGTTAAATGAGTTGGAAAGAAATATCCGGTAATTTAGTTTTTACAGATGCAACATCCTCCATGTTTATAAAATCTTGAAATCTACCCAAATAGCTGTTTTCATGGACAATTGTTTCGTAGTTTGGTGTTTAAACGTAAAGTCTACAAATATCGAATCATGATTAAAGCTCTCTCTCTCTCTGGTCCTTGGTAAATTTCCTAGTCAGGTGGTTTTAACCTGTTTAAATGGATTGTAATCAAAAAACATTAAAGCTATATTGTCGATAGTTTCTACGAAAGAAACTCCTTTTATAGCAATTTAACAGTTATCATAAACTTTTTCTAGGCAAAATTCTGTTTTTGTAATCAAGAGCTCCCGTTTATGCTTGCGTATCTTTAAAGAAATTCCAGTGAACAACAATCCACCAACTAGGAATGCTCAAACGATGCTTAGAACAGTTAATGTTATTATTTTCCAAGTACTTTAGTATGGAGTCATTCGTTATTTTCTTCAAGATGGTTGTCAGATATCCATGTCGTTTAGTTGCACTGAGACTGAAGTAATCGGTACACTTTCTTATTGTGCGTCCTTTTAATGTTTAATCGATAGTTAAATGTGATTTTTCAGTTTAGGTGACTGTAGTTTCAAATGCAGAATCTTTCCTATTTTTATTTGTAGACTTTTATTGAAACATGGCCAATCGAACCTGATCACAAGAACCAACTAGATTTGAGCCTTATCCAGTGTCAACAATCCAGTGAATGTAGCTCTTCGGAACTACTATCGGAAGCGCAATAAGCCCACACTTGTTTATACTCATCTGTTTGGGGAATAAAGCCTTTTGTAAACTATTTTACCGTGTTTACTTATTGGTACCCGTGTGTTGTGCTTGATTTCGTGAATGATCGGGCTAATTAGTATTGCATTTCATTTTTTTATTAAAGAACCCCTAGACAAGTAAATTACTAACGTGATTATGGGACTAGCAGTAGTAACGCAACTGGTTATTTACAGAAAATGCCTACCTAATTTGCCGAGTGCTCTCTTTTTCTCTTCAGGGAAGTTCAAGTCGCCAGTTAATTCCCTTGTGATGTCGAGTCTTGTGAAGGAAGTTAAATTTTACACGTCGCTGGCCTATGGGGCGCTGGCGTGGAGCCTGGGCTCGCGATCTTGGTATAACCGGATCAATGACAAAGTTGTGCTGGGGGCGCTTCCAATTCTCTCCGCCTGGGATAACATCCAGGCCGAGGAAAAGATCAGTCACGTCATCAGTATGGTTGAACCGTTTGAAATTAAAGCCTTCGTCCTTGGGCCCAGGGAGGCTGCCGAGAAGGGCATCAGTTACTTGTCACTTCCCGTGGAGGATTTTGTTGGAGTTCCGACTAACGATCAGGTATGCCATGCATACTTTCAACGTCCCTTACCAAATTTGCGTTGTGTTTGCCTCCATGTTTCTCAGTTTCTTCTCCGGCTGATGGAGAGTAGACGCTAAATTTTATTGTGTTGTGCTGTGCAACCAAAATTGGAACCAGGTCCGTATTGTGTGGGCAATTATTTCTGTTTGTGGTTATACAACAGTTGCAGTATTTTGCATCAATTCCATTTAATTTGTTAGTTGGACCCCCGTCCATGTCGCAATTGGCTCTGGGGCTGTGGAGTTTTCGCCGCAGGAACCTTGTAGTCTCCGCATTTTAGGTGGACGCCGCCCTGGACTTCATTGACTCGTGTCGTGAGCCCGGTAACAGCGTCTACATCCACTGCAAAGCGGGTCGCACGCGTTCGGCATTCATTGTTGTCTGTTACTTCATGTCGGCTTTTGATCTCTCCCCAAAGGAGGCAGTAGCGTGGGTCCAGTCACGGCGGCCCAACGTGGTCTTCACCAGTGCTCATTGGCAGGGTCTCACGAATTACAGTAACCTTTTGAAGCATAGAAGAAGACTACAATGACTGTGGTAGGTTGTGGTAACTTTGACAATCACTGTAGCCTATTGGATGGTCGTATCATCCACATTTACACCCACCTTTACAGGTGATGTCGTGCATGTTTCAATAGCACACAATTTGTATCCGTTCGAATCTTCCGTGCACGTGTATACGTCCCTTCGTTAACTGCTAGCGACGCCATGCCCTCGTTGTCTCATTCCATCAGTAACGTTTCTTGTCGGGCGACTACCTGCGTTAAGGCAATGTAGTTCACGAAGTCTTTGGGGAAGAGAGACGGCCGTAAAGACGTGTTGTTTATTTGGCAAATGAACCAGATTCGTGTCTGATTGTGCAGTTGCTATTTGTACAAACATAATGTGCGTCTAGCAGCCAATGAGATATTAAGCATAAGTGAAGTAATCTGATACCGGAGTAACTCAGCCAGGGCTAGCTGATAACGTGCGTGCGCAGTGTATGTACGCTTCATGTAATCCTATGCTCGAAATTCGCCCCTAGCACCAGTGGAAGTACTAAAAGTTCGTCATTGATCGTCTGTTTACATTATATTTTAGAAACTTGGGAAGTCGTCCTTTATGCCAACTCGCTGAAAACGAAGATGCACTTTTATTTTGCCTATTTAAGCTTTTGTCAATTTGCCCCTGCGATGCTTTCTCGCAGGCGTTCTAAACGTAAAATAAACCCGTACGTTTTCATCCACATCCCCCTTGTTTGCGTTTTGTTGCTTTCATTGGTAGATCCGTGTTTTTTTTGAACATGAGCTGTAACGTCACGCTTTCGAGTAATTGCCCTTTCATTGTTGCAACTGTGCAAATGACTGTTCGAGCTTATCGTGTATCCCCACTAACCAATGCCTTACAAAAGGTGCCTGGGGGAAATCAGTTCAATGCACAGTAGTACTCCAACTTCGTCGTGTCAGATTCTCCCAACACGCTCTACTTTGCGTGCGAACCTCCACTATGCATTGCCGTGGTGGTGTGCAGTGAGGGATTGGTCGGCTGAACCCTAACTGGGGCGTCATAGGGTGGTTAATTTTGTATAAGCAGCGTCGACACATTGGTTGTTTTGACTGGTCAATCATGAAACGTTTTCGTTTTCTGTTAGTGGTTTGCTGTTGATTCTATAACTCATCAATGATCTTATGGGGGAGGCAGACGTTTTTTAGTGGCATCCTTGGGTCAGTAGGTTTTCTTAATTCCTTATTTTTAGCGGTTGGTTTGGTAACATTCATAAATTCATTTTTGAGTGCCTGTCTGGTGAATAATTGCTGTTGTGGTAAATTATTATTGAAGACCGTTTTTGTTCTTTAAACTCTATGCAACACCTGTTGTTTCATAGATTACCGTATTTTCTGGGTTTTCGACGCCTTTCTTGTCAGTTACTCCTGTCAGTAGCCAAATATATCAAAAATGATTAAATTTACTACATTTAATGGCATCGAATTGCTCATCATTTCTGTTTGCAAGCTTGAAGCTCTATGGAGCAGAGAGGCGTTTGTTGCTGGTGTTAAAGCAATACGAAATTCATGTGTATATGAAGCTACTATCCGAGTGTGAATGTGTTGACGAGGTTTAATTTCTTACACAATGGCAGAAAATGAGTGTTATAAGGGTAGCCTCGTGCGCTCCAGTTGTACAGCTTCATGTCCAAAATATTCTAGTGCTAACTGTGGTGCGTGCGGTCACAGTAACAAGCATCTGGGGGCGGTGGGTGCAAGTCGTAAGTGCGTGTGTCACTTAACCCAGACCCATTTTGGAGTAATGGAGTTCGGAAGCCATAAGCCTGCTTTCAAGTTGCCCCTGAGCGCTTTTGCGCCAAAAGTACTTGCTCCCCTCCCCACTAAGCCCCTACGTGACAGCATGCTGGTTAAATTGTTGAGCAACAAAAACTTATCATTCAAACGAATTTGCTGGTTGCGGTTCTACCTGAAAGTAGATACAAAGAAGCACCATCTTCTATGTCTGTCCCGTAATGGGTGACATTCACATTGGAATAACTAATTCTTGCAGAATACAGGTACGTTAATCCTGGTAATGTTTCCCTAAATCCTTACATGATAACGAAAATGTAGTATTTACTTCAGTATTTCAGTAAGATGTGTTTTGTCACAGTTGCAGTGTAAGTTATGAAAACGGGACCCACTCGCGCTTTCGCGCCACACCTGATGACCAGCGCGATCCTTTTGCGTCTGGGGCTGTTCATATTCAGTGTGTGGCAGGATGAGACACGTTGGCCCGACGGACAGCTGCGGTTCACGGACGTGGACTACGACGTCTTTACGAGGGCGGCGAGGGCGATGGTGGCCGGGCGAGACATCTACGAGGCCAGCCCGACTTACCGCTACTCGCCCATCATCGCTCTCCTCTTAGCCCCCGGCCACTACGCCATGGCGTTGTTCAACCTGTCCTCGGGATACTACTTCATTGCGTACGCCTTTGGAAAGGTGGTTTTCGTCACCGCGGACATTCTTTGCGCAATTGTTCTGCGTGAGATTATTTTGGTGGAGCGTACGGTGAGCATGTTCACTTCCGGTACAATCACAAGATTTGACTTTGGTAGACTCTTTGTCCAATATTTCGGGCTTACTTACATTCAATGTCTCTGGTGACGGATACCAGTTGTTTTGATTTGCAAAATCTCACCAGCTTTGCTAAGTCGAAATGAGATAACAGATTCCACGTTTTTATAGATCACTCTATTATGGTGTCTTTGATTCTTTTTTCTGCATACACAACCAGCTTCATTCTACTTTTAACGTTGCAAACAAGATTTCTCAGCTCTATAATCCTAGGTGGTTGTTGTCTGCTATTTTTATTTGGGCAAATTTTGTCTGTAACTCTTTTTGTCCCCAGAATATCTTTTTTTTTAATATTTACTCACTCTTGTGACATACGTCATCAATTTGTGGTTGAACTTTGACTGAGGTGATGTCCGATTTTCTTAGGAGCTCGATTGTGCATTGACTTCAGGCAATCCCAGTGATTTTCTGGGGCTGCGCAATATGGGAAGCTTCAAAATGTATGAATTTTGACGACCTCCGTGGAATTGCTTGTACACTCCTGGTGCACACTTATTTGAGTTGACCATGCACGACCGATTTTTCTTGACGATCTCACCCACAGGTGACTTTGAATCCCTGTGTGGCTAACGCCCATCCGCGTTCACTTAGGGCTGAGGAGGACTCAGAAGTTGCCACGCCAATTTTCTCGCTTATGCATTGCCAATTCAGGTGATACGTGGTGCTGAAGTGCTATACCTGATTTCCGAGCAAGATGCTAAGTATCTGAGAATAAGTTAGCGTCAAGGAATTTACTTTTGAAAGTCTTTCCACAGGGGACTTTATAGGTAATGAAATCTCGATTCTCCACTTGTTGAAGGTGGTCTGGTCCAATGCTGTGCACACACTTAGGTGAAGTTGTGCAATTACCAGCGAGTTATCGTACGGCGTTTAAAGCGCTGCACCTGCAGTCGACGAACGAGGTCGAAAATCGTTTTGCCTATTTTTAGTCTCCTGGTTGTACATGTGCTAACTTGAAAGAAGTGGAGGCACGCAGGATAAACGAACCGTTATTTTAGTTGCAATGGGGTTGTTTTGGACTTAAGACTAGGATTGCGTATGAATGAATTGGAATTTTACACGAGGGATGCCAATGTGATGGTAATGATGGGTCTTGCTATCGCATCTACCAATAAATATGAAAATGCGAAAACCCCACCAACTAGACCTCTGCGCTTCTCTCCGTGCCGTTCCTGTTTAGCGTGTGTGGGTGAATGGTTAAACTTCTTTTCCCCATAAATTATTATTAATCTGAAGCACTTAGCAGACCAAAAATGTTTTCTTCCGAATTTTTTACATACATCACTTCCCGATAGGGATTCAAGTAAAGTTAATTTAAAACGGACTTGGAGATTCGAGCGCATAGTGTTTTTTTTGCTTAATTACGAGTCACCCTGCCTGCGCTCTTAGGACTTTATAAACTATAACCCTGTGTTGCAATCCAAAAGTGTGAAGTATTCCCAAATCGACGAAATTTTAAATAATTTTTAGACCAGTTTGCTTGTTGCTGAAAAGTGCCGTCTACCTGGTGAGCCATTAGAACAGTTCTTCGTGATGTTCCACTCAGTCTCTATTAGTGCTTAAGCTCTACTTTTTCCGAACGATTATCATTTTCAAGAATATGGTAAAAAAACATTCCCCTCTGGAATAATGTGGAGGCCCAATTTGAGACGTTTTTTTAAGTAACTGTAAGCTTACAACCTAAATGTTTGCCACCAAGGAGAGATTTAACGGGTGAAATTGAAATGAATTTGAAGTGCTCCGGTTCGGTGTTAACATTTCTTATTCGAACTTGTTTCCATAAATCAATCGTGCCTCGGACGCAAGTTAACTAAAATAAGGTGCGCTTGAGAATACTTGACACACAAGCATTGCGCTGCAACGGCAATACTTAATGCTAGTTGCTATAAAATCAACCCAAGTTGGTCTAGTCACAAGCTACCAAGGGTGCTCTTATTTCATGGGCTATTAACTCTAAATAATGGAAACCTACAGGGTGTGTGCCGACCTAGATGCGCTTATGTACTGCTTTTGCCATGGAGCTCAAACCTGAGATTACGTCTTACTTTGAGGTTCGTTAAGCCTCGGCAGTTGTTCATACAAACGCAGTGTTTTAGATGGTCAAGTGGTTTTGATGGCTAGTGTCTAAGGAACTATCTAAAGCGGACACATTTCAAGGAGGCTATTTGCTTAATAGATCAACTGCATGCTGGCAAAGCGTGTTCCAGTTTACTTACTTGATTGCAAATCCCACGTAGTGAGGCCTTCCATCCCCTTTCCCGCTGGTTAAATAATTGTCTCTTTTAATGTTTTTTTTTCAGAAAAATCCTGACAACCGCTCAAGAGCCCACTCGGTTTCCTGGTTGGTCGGAATTTTTTGGCTGTTTAACCCCATCACGGCGGCTGTCTCTGTTCGCGGTAACGCCGAATCGGTCCTTGGTTTATGCGTTCTCGCCTGCCTACTTTGTCTTCTCAAGGGTCGCGTCGCACTCTCAGGCGTTCTCTTCGGTGTCTGCATTCACCTCAAGCTCTATCCAATCATCTACGCCCCCGTGATATATCTTTACTTGTGCGAAGGGGATCCTCTAACATGGGTGACCCTGCTCCTTCCCAATCGACGGCATTGGCTATTTGGTTTTGCCACGCTTTCGTCCTTGTTAGGGCTTACGTGGGCCGGCTATGCCGTCTACGGATGGGTATTCCTTCACCAAGCCTACTTTTACCACTTCACACGCGTCGATTTCTGGCACAACTTTGCTCCACACTTCTACCCTATATATCTCTTTGAGGGCGTTTTAGCACTGAATGAAACAGCCTACGATGTCGATCTGTTTCCATACAACCACTTCCCCGTTTGGCTCCTGGACACCTTCTACCAACCAGCGACACTCAGGCAGATTTATTCGGTCTTCAAGATCCTCATTATGCTACCTTCGGTCGTCCTAGTGACGGCCCTCTCCTTTCAACTGCGCCACAGACTGAGCTTCGCTTGGTTTGCTGTCACTTTCGTGTTCGTCTCTTTCAATAAGGTAAAATGCGTGGACATTGCCGTATTTCTGTTACTAGACATTAGCTTGCTGCCTTGCTACTAGGACAGATCACACGTGTTGTTGCAGGCACTTTGATTTGGAACAACACTCACGATAGTTTTTATGTATGGTATTATTGAATCTGATTAATTGGATCTCGGTGAGTTGTCACAGCAAGTGCTCGTTAAATGCATGCATCGTTAGTTTTCCATGCCGTGCTTTCTCCAAAAACACCGATAAAAATTTAAAGGGGGATGCATAGAAATATTTAACTACCAGGTAAGTGATTCTGTGGTGCAAAAAGACCACTGAAGTAAACCCCTCAAGTGGAATCCGTCGATGCTTGTTGATCCGTGCACTCTCACAATCCGTTCATCTAGAGTTAGATGACGTTTCCATGCTTCGCTCAGCCCCTGGTTTTTCAGCAGTCACTTAACGCTTCATTAGTTTTCACCCCACTTAAGTACGAGGGGAATTCGGGCTCACCGGCTCAGTGCCTTTGGTGCATTTGACGATTTCCGCCTGCGAATATTGGCCTCATGAGGGGGAATTGTGCGCGCATGCGAACATCCTGTCAACTCGCGACGTGACGCATAATTACCCACACGTTTAATACAATTCCAGCTATGTCATTGCTCAAGTTTGTAGAAAAGTGAAATCCGAATAGTAAGGGGATGTGTAAGATAATGTGCATTGGATCTCTGAATCGGTTGATAACAGGAATTTTAAGTGCAAAGCTAACCATTATTGGTATAAAATTGCTACAAAGCTCCTTATGGGATCAATTACGCCGTGGCAACATTGTTACATCACGGAGGTGGCGTTCTTCGGTTTTCAACCACTGAGGCTGCTCGTCAAACAATTATTTGTGGATACTTGAAAATATGATTTCACGGATGGCACATTCCAGGGATTTGAAATGCTCTGCTATCGTCGATTGTGATTTCGTAATTCTGAATGAGCTAATTTGTGGTGGGATCCACAGAAATACAACACTTTCTAGTTGGAATTCCGAAGTCACTTAGAAGTCGCTCTCGGCTGTTTGGTGCTTACTTTGACCTACGAATCGGGCCATTATTGGTTTTATAGCCCACTCGTTTGTATCATTTTTAACACTTCCTTACCTACTTATCACCTAATCAATTTCCTTCCACAACAGCTTCGTTAGGGGTTTGTAACACTTTTAAAAATCACGATGACAGTCAAAATATCAATGTCGATTACGCTCGTTTGATGCAAGGCCTTCACGTTGTTACGATAGCGTTCTGGTGGGTATATTTTTAGACCCACGAAAAACAGGCTGCGTGACGCAAGACGTTAAGAAACACTCCAATCTGTCTTATGCAAATGCGGTAACGGTCAATTTGTCGTGTCTACTTTCACATGATTTAGTCTAATTGCTTTTAGAATAATCTTACTTCAGTAGTTTTTCAATTTGACCAGATCACGTTTCCGCATTTTGATTTGTGAATGGGCTCACACCAAAACATTTCTGTGGCAAATTCAGAAAATGGGTTTCTCTTATAATTTACACCCGTAAAGTAAGATCATTGGGCGAATTTGAGATGCAGACCTACTCCCTTATATAACTGAATGCATACCCTTGTAGTTCACTCGGTTATTAACTACTCACTATACTTTTCCCACAATTTGTTCATGTATTAACTCCAACAGCGGCTCTTTGTATGTTTGCTTACACGGTTTCTCGATCACACAGTGAGTTAGCAAATTTTGTTCATCAGAAGAATCTGCACAAGTTGCAAGCAATTAGCGTGTTGCCTCGCAGGAGCACCCACGGGCGTGTTCAGTGCAGGCGCCTCGCGAAAAACCAAGCAACGATTCTCCCTGCTGCGCGCGCTGGCAATTGTCCGTCAGTCGCTTGTATGAAAAGCCGTCGCCATAACAACGCATCTCACATTCCTCCATGCATTTTGGGCAGATAAATAAGCAGCATCGGTCAAACTTTTAAGCAGGCTATTTCTTACCAGGTTAGGAATAAGTGCTTTAGGCACTCATGACGAGACCTCCAGTAATATTAACAGTGGAGCGCAATTGACGCCACAGTGTTGTATCAACAAAATTTTCCCACAGCCTGGACTGGCACTTTACAGCGTCTTCTAATTACTTTGCGTAAAGCATTTGGTATTGCTGAAATGCTCAGTGTAATAATTCCCCGTGGTTGTGTTGTTAATTTTGGCTTATAATTTTCAAAGTGCGGTCATCAGGTATTGTTCGTTTTAAGGAACGACTGGTTACCTTTCATAAACTACATAGGCTATGTTATTTTCGTCATTTGAGTGCAATAATGACAGTAACCAACTTCCTCTGCCCGATTGGCAGGTATTTTTTTTCAGCGCTCCTTCCAATCGCGATCAAACGTAGCCAATGGCCATCCTGGTACAATCTGCATTTTGTAATCTTGGCTTATCCGATTTACTCGTAGGGTGTACAGCACATTAAGAACCCTGTGGTCCTATATCCACTACCAATATTCTAACAAAATAAAATACTTTTGAACTCTTTTTGTTCTCAGCACTAATTCGTCTGATTTTTCCATGGGTGGAAGTTGTACCCATACCCCGCCACCAGAATCTCTCAATCACACTCGAAGACTGAAATTCCAAAAAGTTCCTAAAATTTAAGAACATTCCTCGTGATTGTTCGAAGTGGTTAAATTGGCCATCTAAAATTACACGTGTAGCTTTTCCAGAGTAAGGCCATTTGGCCATTAGCCTTACCTAGCTGTTGGTCGCATTGTTTTTTGTCTAGGTGTGTACTTCTCAATACTTTCTTTGGTGGCTTGTTCTTCTGCCCGCGGCGCTGGCTCACGTGGAATCGACACAGAAACACAGCAAAGCGAAGGGACTCCTCGCGGCACTGGCGTCGAAACTGGGCCTTAGTCCCACGGCCATTCGTCGGTTTGTGGGCTTGGCCAGCCTCTGGCTGGGGAGCCAGGGCTGCTGGCTGTCGATGGCCTATCTGCACGAGATGCAGGGTGGCCGCTTTTGGGGCCGTGGTCTGTGGCTCGCCCTGTGGGCAGCGTCTCTCCTCTTTCTCGCCGCCAATATTCTAATACTAAAGAAATTGATGCAGTGGGTGGATACGGACGCCTCTCGCAGACCTGGCAAAAAGCGCCTCGATGATGCACAGACGCACAAGATCGTCGGTGCGGTCGAACGCCAGAAAGAAGAGGTTGAGGGTGTCATCCGAAAAAGGCGGGTTCTGGCTACCTCCAATGATTAGACGAAACGAACGGCTGCCAAGTTTACTTAGAAATAAACTATTTTTGCCAATTCTTTGGAAGCTCTTATTTGTCCATTTTCAAAGGGAACGAAACAGGGGCCTCTGGGGCAATCTGAGCGACGGCTCGTAGACTTTTCATCAACCTCGCTTTTCTTTCCTAAGGCCTTGAAGGTGAATGTTTGCTGGTGGCAATGCAACAACACAAGCAATTGAATTGTACATCATTTGCACATCTCAGAACATGGCTTAGTTAAATCCTTAGGAGCATCGAATGGAGCTGCTTTCTCAAACTGGGCAAATTACCCGCTACCTGAAGTTATTTAATGCACATTTGGTGAGCCCTTCCCGAGATCGCGAGGGACAGTCTGGGGCGCAGCGAACAGCAGCGCGTCGCGCTTTTGTAAATGTGGATTTTGATTTACTGAATGCATTTGTGTTGACACCAAGCCCCTGAATAATGCAAAGGTGTCGTGGACATTAACTCGCACTGGCAAAATGCATTATGGCCTTTTCCTAGAATGTACACCAACTCTGTGAATGATGGTACTGAATTCGTTAGCTCGATGTGGTTTGTGGTCCCAAATAATTCATGCAGACATTATTTCCCTATCTGGTTACAGGTGAATTATTTGGCTCATTTGCCTCAGTGCCGGGGGCCACCTACAATCACCAGAATAGCTACAGCTTAAAACCTCTTTGCCTTAGTCGATAACCTTTCTTTGAGATCGCACTTAAATTGTCCGACCTGTTGTGACGCATCCTAAAATATCAATGCCTTGCCATCGGGTTTTCCCAGAATCGAAGCGTTTCATGAAAAATCTTTTTGAGGGCGACGATGGTCCCTCCAGTTAACCTTTTCTCAAAATGTGCCATTAGAACATATGTTGGTACTACAAATCTGTGGATCCCTTATCTCAAGTAATCGAACCCCTGTCTACCACGTCAACAAATTCTCAGAGTAGGACAGACATGTGCTCGTGCAAAGAGCCTGCACGGCCAGCTGAAAGTCCTAGCGCAAGTTGAGGCTAAGGTTAAAGTCGAGTGCACGTTCCAATGGTCATGATCGTGTTAATAGAGCCAAATGAATAGAGGTCAAGCCTCAGTGTTAATTTATTAAGTTGTTTTGGGGAATGCTGACATCCCCTACAGAAGCCTTCGAAAAATCATTCGACAGCTTGAACCCTCCTGTACTTAATCAGCAGTTAGGCGAAGAAACTTGGCTAGAGAAGCTACCCCTTCCGACAGGCATCCGAACCATCGCTTCTTTGCGTGTGAGCTATCATTTGCTATTTGGTTCTTGATGGATTCAGATGTTAACACTTTTGTCACCAACCCAACACACGTGGAAAATTAACCAACTTATGTTCATTTTTCGCAGCCAGCCTTTCACTCAAGGTCAGAAATCTTGAGCTCGACCAAGATTTATGTCATCGGTCTTAATTATTTTCGATTCGAAATAAAATTCTATATGCAGGAAACATCCCCAGTCAGCCTTGTTTAAATTCCGATGTAAGATGAAATTTCCAATCATAAATACTGGTAATTCATGAGGAATTGGGGTTTTCATCATTCACATGCCATCGGCACTGACGCTAAAGGCGAATGTGAATTCATACCTCAATTTGATGTTGTTTGTCAGTTCAAACGCAAATTCCAACCCGCTCCCGATGCGATTCGTTATACGGCAATGCGTGAGTACCTTCGTGGCCCATTTGCCTCATTCAGCTGTTCTCTTTCATTAGATGTGTGACATTATTTATATAGATTTTTGAGCAAATTTATTTGGTATAAAAATAGAGGACAGCGAACTTAATCGTGGAAATATTTCCTACCGGTTTCTATGACCTCGCACCACTTATCAGGTAACGTGCAAATGCCGCCGCAAAAGAAACTTGCAGGCTTCGAAAAATTTAAGCCATCGACGAATTTAGAAACATCATCTGGCGTTTTGAGGTCTTCACCCACTAAGGCATGCTCCATCGACTGAAACCAATGGTAGTCGGATGGAGCCAAGTGGCGTGAAAGTGCTGCGTGGGGGAGAACCTCTCATCTCAAGTTCACGATCATCTTCTGAGCCGCGCGAGTAACGTGAGGTCGAGTGTTATCATGCAGCAGTATGACTTACCTGCTTTCTTATCCAGTAAATGGCCTTTTTTGATCAAGTTCTTCGATCAGTTTGTTCAATTGTCGGCTGTAGGGTTCCGCAGTCATTGACTGACCGATTTCCAGGGGTTCGTAATAAAGCACAGCCTTCATGTCTTACCACTTCTAAAACGTTTGTGCCAATAACCAACCGTTTCATAGGACACCAAAAACACTACAAATTCATTCCTGTACTTTAGAAGCATTGAAATCCGCATAAAATGCAGTACAACCGAATGTGTTGTTAATCAGTTACCATCTCAAGCTCTGCTATTCTAAGAGGTTATGTAAGTCATGTAGACTTGTTCGATATTCTAAAAATTTTCGTCCGATCCTTTTAAAACCACAAGAGATCATGAAAATATTCCAATTTTAGATATAATTTTAAGCTCGAAGCAAAATCTGTACAAATTAAGCCATACACCTAATATTAAACCATCAAAGTTTGTCACCAAATCGTATAGCAATCCCGTAGCTTCCAAACAAGTTTAGATAAATGTTTTTCAAGAATTAAAATGAAGGCTTTTGGTTTGATTACTGTGCTAAAAAGTGTCCACAACTTTAATTATTACGTGCTGGTTGGCTTAGATTTTCCTTTTTTACTTCGAGGACGCTCTCATGCCCAGTAAAGATTAGGCATGACACATCTCGCCGTCATGTTTTGGCGTTCAAACCCATAATCTAACGGTTTACAACGGGAGATTATCGGACACCTTCAGGTGCTGAGTTGTGGTCAATGTCAGATTTGCATAAGGAAGCTCATGATTTTTCAGTCCATCAGCTACGTTTTTCGAAAATATTGATTTCCTACTCTTGCTTCCTTCCATTCCTTTTTCCATTTCAAATGGTCATGGGACTAATGTGAATTAAACGTTTAGAAGATAGATTTGGAAGCATAGACACCTTCACTTTGGATGTCTCACGGTAATATTTCCAGCATATTAGTATGTTGTCCGTTCTTGTTTCCACATTACTTTGTGAGTCCTTAAATGGCAGGATCATGTCTGCTTGTGACAGTCGGCCACATTCGAAGTATAAGCGTTGATAACAACACAATAGTGGAACCTCTTGATCCATTACTTTTAATGTCAGAAGAATATTCCAAAATAAAAATGACAAGTTCAGTGGCAAAAAAGAATGGTAATCAAGAAAACGTCTACAAAATTCAAAAGGGACAAGAGGATTACTTTAGGACCTATAACAGTTATCATTGGACCAGTTTTAATTTGCACACTAATCCCCAAGCAACTACAAAACTTTTGCGGTGTCAGCCCTTACATTTTTTACTAGCAAGCTTTGCTTCGATGCTTTTGGCTTCTGCGTTGCACAACCGTGTTACGTGCTTACTTTAAAGTGCTTTCGCGAGCGCTCACTTCTTTCACACATTGTGCTCTCTTCACAAATGCAATCTTATTGTACTTCCAGTAATTGCAATTCTCCATGTATCCCAAGTGTGTTTACGGGTTTGGGCGCACACGCCAACCAACCGAAACACATGCAGTTGATTTGGTAAATACCAGCGTTCCTATTGGCCGTCGTTGCAACAAACAGTAGTGCTTAGCATTGCGAATTTCCCCAATCCAACGTCGATCACACCGCCTTGCAGTGGACAAATCTTGGGCGAACACGTGGCATATCTCACCCACAAAATGCAGTATAGGTAAGCAGCTCACTCTTGTCTGCTGAATGCATACTCGGAACAGTTACAATTATTGCCTTGATGTCTTAACCTGTAACGAAATCTCCTTGGTACACTCAATTCGCAAACCAAACAAAGTGGTATCTTAAGGTCTCCAAAGCAATCAAGGCACGCTTCAATCATTGCCGACATGCATGTTCTTGAATGCTTAAGGCCTACCTCTCTAGTACACCTAAACCCAATTGTAGCACCAAGCACCAATAATTTAGTCAGAGGCTGAGTTCTTGCCTAGTTCTTCTGCTAAAAAACAGCGTCGAATTACAGACCAGGCTGTGCAAATTCTCGCACCATTTGTTTTCTTAACTGACAGGTAGTTTCTCATTCTCACTGTCACGCGTCCCCATGAAAATTCACCTCCATTTGGATCACTACGTGTTGTTTAATTTTTAAAGCATTTTGTAGCGTTTCTCTCAACGATTTGTCCAGTGCTTCTAAGTTCCCCTTAGTTCAAATGCGATCGTGTTAATATCCAGTTACTTTTGCCCCACGGCAGTGGAATTAAGTGGACATCCAATGACTGTGGTTGACATTTCATTACGTTCGAACTCCTTAACTTCTATTCCCCTTTAACCATCTTTTGATCAGGTAAATAGTGTTGGGTTTAACCATTGTTATCAATGTGAACAAAAAATCTGATCGTATCTGTGAGGGGTGTGATGACGCCCACGCAGTTACTGAGTTTCTCCTACTTGTGCCACGTCGCACCGATAGCGAAACCGCTCACGGCTCCCGCTCCTCAATTCGGTGTTGGTGCACAGCCAGCAACACATCTACGCACATTGAAATTATCTTTGAGATGCCTAATATCACGAGTTACCCAACAAAGATGAAGTCGGTGGAAAGGCAGAGAGTCAAACGTTTATTCGATGACTTGACGAAGACGTGGGTTTTTGATACTGGTTCCATGTGGGGTTTGTGCGTGTGTATTTATAGCTCGGATGTGTGAGTCATAACTGCGCTAACATCGAGATCTAGGTGTGAGGTTAATCCAAGATACATATACGTGTGAATGAAGAGGGAGTTGAGGATTTGCTCGGCCGTCGTCTTGCTGAGAGAAGGGGAGCCTTGTATCGGAGGCGAATCGATCGGATAAAGGAGTTGAATAAACACGATTCACAACATTGTAAATACGTAATGTTAGTTCCTTACAATACCCAAAATGAAATTGAGGCTTATTACCAAAAGAATTGTCACAGAATCCGCGGCAGTAGTTCTTAAATATGCAAGCATGGAACTCGGCTTGGCATTTGGAACGTAGATTGAGTTAATCAGTAAAACCCGCCACTATTTCCATTTAGTCCCGGTAATTTCCTACACCATCAAACGAAATAATGAAGCAAGCAGCTAGATAAAGATCGTGCTGATAGATAAAACGTACCAAATATAATATAATGTCTGGAAACTGGTGAAAGTCGGCATTTCTTTCATCACTGGTGTATGCGTGTTCAACCTATTACGTACTGTACCGCATGACGTGGAGTATTTAAGGTTATTTGCTAATGAATCTCATACAAGTCACAGGCATTTTGGTCATAAAAATTTAAGTACTTTTAATTATGGAAATTGGGCTGAATAAAAATAGAACTATTTGTTCAACCTTACCAGTATTGTCTTGTTCAAATAGGCAAACAAGATGTGTTTGCCTCTAGAATAATTCCCTCTTTTGATATGCGCTCCTTTTGTGCATTGTTTCTCCTTGGTAGGAATTCTGAACTAGTCAATATAAGACAATTGCAGAAAATAAATTTGATTCCGGATTTGTCAACAACTTGGCAAAATGTTTCATAGTTCCGGTTACCCATAGCTTTTTTCGAAATTATTTGCATCCGACCTCTGTTTCGAATTCTCTATCGGATCAGCGAATGAAGAGTTTGACATTTTAACGAAGCACTTGGCTTCTTGTGACTTTTAGTTTTTGTGAGTAATGACCCATTTTGAACCTGTCAAAGCATTTTGTATGCGTTAGCAAAAGCAGGTAAAAATCAACTGACCAGACAAGCAGATTCCAAAAGACTGACAATAACAACATTGCCTTAGTTTTTAGGGTGACCGGGTGAGACACCTTGGAACTGTACCTGCAAACAGAAATGCAAAACAAATGCACAATTGGAGACTTGTTCATTCTGAAATTTACAGTGGCCCTCGAGTCACAGCGTAGGCCGATTTCCACACAAATAGTCATCACTTCAGTCCTACTAGCCCACCTATGCTTAAATTAAAATTCCTGATGGTGGCGATCAGTCTTCTCATCTCCCATTTCAGTTGAGAGATTCATTCATCTTAGTCACACAATTGTACTTGTCGACTTATAGTTGCTGGTGGCATTAGGAAGTCACTTATAATATTTTAATAATCTGTCTACTATAGATTCTGCGTTGGGCTAAAACTAAAATGGTTAAAATGATGCTTATCATGACAGTGAATTACTAAAGAAAATGGAAATTTTACGTTTAGTTTACCTACAAAACTGACTATTGTGCATTTAACTTTGTGTTCCTTCAACTTGTCACTACAAGTGGGAGACCTTTTCATAACCTATCACAAAATTTTGGGACGAGTCATCGGAAAATAAAAAAGGCAGCCATAAAAACATCACGGTTTCCAGAAATTGGGTTTAAAATGCAGTTGTTTCTTATTAGTACCAAAAACACACCCCAAAGCTGCCAAGCTCTACCTGTGTTTGCAACTATTTATAAACATCTCTAATGCTAAAAGCCATTGAAAAACGTGTGCTTAAATTCAGATTATTAGTTCATTTTTGAGGCAGTGTGCATACATATTTACTTGCTACAGTCTTGTCAGTGGTTCAGTTGACTTTTTTACTTTACAAAAAATGGCGACGCTACAGCATGGTTGATCCTTAACAATTTTAGTACCCACGCAGCGAAGTTACTAGAATCCCAAAAGCGCCTTTCGATTATCTACAGAAACCGTAAATCGAGGTGTTCAATTGCGTGACCAAAATTAATGCTTTTAAGAAACCAGCCCTCTCTTGAATTAGCTCCTTGAGCGCAATTCTATGTGGACCGTCGTTGTGTTCAGTTGAGATAACTGGCTGCCACCAGCAGGAGTTTGAGTTTAAGCAAAGCTGGGAACGCAGGACTGAGGTAGCGATTGTATGCATGGATTTTGGCCCACTCTGTGGCCAGGCTTAAGACAAATGTCTCATGTCTTTTAGGAAACTCGGTGGCACTGGGCTGAGGATTTCGTGTCTGGGACTCGGTAAGCTGAATTCTAGTAAATCTTTAATTGATCACGTCTTCCTAAAATCGTCTTTTGGACTCTTCCCTCAACAGGAGCTCAAATCAGTCCTTGATTTAGACGGTCATAAAAATGCTCAAGCGAAGTGTTTACATCAGGTCTGGAACGAATAGCTTTCAATCTAAAAGCTTCGAACCAAAAATACAGGGCTATCGTTTTTAGTGCTCCTAGTGTGACACTTGATGCATCATGACGTATGTTCAACCATCTTTTTGAAATGATGGGAATGGCGGTGCATGAAGAAAAACACTTACATGAGGTTGGCGTTTAAATTTTATCCCTTTGGTTTTTTATCAGGATACAACGGTTTGAATGTTGCTTTTCAAAGGCATTCCAGTTCGAACAAAATACAGTTTCATTAACTGCAGTTTGTTGCTGATTCAAGAGTCATTAAAATTTTTCAACAAAATGCGGAAGTCAAAAGGCTTTTGAATGCGTCGTTGACTAAGGCCTAAAAATGAACACATGGTGTACAATTTCCACCCATTTGGTTAGGCTTGTACGCGCTGGGATTGTCTGTCAGATAGGATTGCACCGATTTTGCATTTCCCGGTAAATTTAAATAAAGCGCGAACTCTCTTCGTAATTCGCACCCTTTAAAGAAATGATAAAAGTGTGCAGTGCGATCTTTTGCTATTATCGAATTTAGTAATGGTCTT
This sequence comes from Mesocestoides corti, assembly GCA_900604375.1. Lineage (NCBI taxonomy): Eukaryota > Metazoa > Platyhelminthes > Cestoda > Cyclophyllidea > Mesocestoididae > Mesocestoides > Mesocestoides corti. The sequence continues at coordinate 28,431 of UXSR01005276.1, read as the reverse complement.
GATTTTAAAAAGGGAAAAGGTCCCTTCACACAGCACCCTTAACAAATTATTTGGCAACATGGCTTGGAGCTGTCCACCTACTTAATTTTCCCTTCAACAATCGTGTTTAATCAAAATCAACTAGTTGCCTTAATGCATAACTCCAACTTAAGATAATAGTGCCTCCGGGCAGGTTATATTTGACTTCCCGGCACTTCGGCTAATTTTGCTCCCAGGCACATTTTTGGATGGCAGTTACTTTGCACCGCTGTATCCAAGCCTTCAATTAGTAGCAGCTGCTTGGTAATTAAATACGAGTTTTCAACATGTTGCAATGCCAAAATGCATCATCCGTTTTCTCAAAAAAAACGTGCATGAAAAATAGGTGCAAAAAATAACTGCAACCCATAACTGGAAAAAGGAATCCGGGTTGAATTCTGGGTCAGTCTGCTGGTTTTTGATGGATTTAAAATTTACAGTGGTCAAGCAGACTTTTTTGTGAACAAATCATTATCCCTTGCTGGTTCACTAGAACTAAACGTCGTGCTGTATAACATTCCAGGACTTCACTTGGTCCGAGATCAACTGTCCAAGTGATAATTTTGAATATTTAAGTGCTAAGGCAATTAAAAGGAACTATGAACAGGGTTTTAGTAAAGACTTTAATTTTACATCTTCAAATTTGCATTTTCCCCTGATGTCACTTATAGGAAAACTGTGCAGAGTAGGTAAGTCTGGTCCGCTATTTAAAATTGAATCTGAAGAAGTATGTTCATGTAAAATTGATTTTTTTACTTATTTTGATAGCTATCAAGGGCGTCATCTCAAGAACATGGTAGGTGTTATAGTGCTTAGCCAATTTCTTCCGAAATACCTCGACGCTCAGTTAAAGCGGGAGAGTTTGTTAAATTTGAGTTTGCTTTAGTTTAGGAAAAAACTGAATAAACTCCAGTGGAAGGCGAATAATGGGCCACTTTCAGTAACAGTTATAGGCAGCAAAAACCAAAAGAGCGAATAATATTACAGAATTTCGTTGTTGCTTTCACACACCTTGTACCTTTTACAAACTGGGTGCCACGATATTCGACTCTTGAAAAACTTCAGACTTCGTGAAACCCTTCGTAGTGTGGAGAATCTCGAAGGAAGCTTTGCTAGTTGCTGGTAATAGACCATGTTGCTGCCAATCTACACAGAAATTACATTTAGGCATACAAGAAGTGTGAGTGCTTGCGGTACTACTGGTGTATGTTTTGTCTCGCAATATGTAACTAAAATTCTTCTTTAAAATGAATTCAATCTTTGAGCCTTTCAGTCCATTTTATTGCACTTCCGGCCATCTAGCCATTAAAAGTGGACGTAAAATTTTCGAAAGATGGTAGCCCTCCCCTTACTTAATTCGCGGGGAAGAGCAGCAGTTGACAGTTTGAGGGGGAAGTGTTCACTTCTCTTTGTCAACGATTCAAATTAAAATGTAAATTAAGTTTTAGAAAAACCCATGTAACTATGCACCCTCTCATTTGTCTAGCAACTTGGTTTCCTTTTTTAGTGTGATATTTAAACCTCCTTGACTCGTTCTCTTCTCTTGACATTATTTAAAACCAAAATACCATATTTAAATTAACATAAATAGGGTAAATTAAAACTTCGCTGGTAGGCTTAACGCGTGCCTACTGATGAACCACAGTCTCAGTAGCTCTTAACTATTCCGACTGGTCCAAGCCTAACTTAGAACAAATGTTTGATGGGTCCCGCGTCGGTAAAATATCCTTAGTCTTAACACTAAAGTCACAAGTCATATTTGAGGATCGCTTACTTAGCACTGAACGTTTTTGCCAGCTATTTTAATCATCGACAGCGCTATTCGAAGCTGAGAAAACTTCTTTTCATTGACTTCAGGAACAGCTGTCACTTTTGGCAGTCAAATCTCAGACGAAGTAAGTTAATATCACTACCATTTTCCCTCAAATTACCAAGTTTTAATCACTTTTTTTTGCTGAAAGATATTCTGTCTGTGTTGATTCTGGCCATTCTTAAGGGACTCAAGTGAACTACTTTGCTAATTTGTAATTTCACCCTGACCTGTGCCTCATTGCGGTAAATTCTGATTTTTTCTGCAAGTATAAAAGATCTGGCTTCGGGGAGCACTATCATAAGTAATTCCATGTGATTTGAATTGCAGAAATACAACATTAAAACAAAACGTATTTTTCTTTCCAGGATTTCGATTAATCAATGATCATCTTTTGATTAGAGTATTTAGTGACTACGCCATCCACTAATAACAAGGATCCATCGCTAAGAGCACTTCTAAAGACGTTAATTTGAAAAAAAAGGGTTTATGCAATGTTTATTTGTTATTAGTCAGCTGAAGTTAGTGCGGCAAAGTTAATTTTTTATTCTCGAAATATTCTCAAGTACAATTTTTCGGTATCGAGTCGTCAAGCCAAAATCTGATTGCTCAAAAAAGTTTGAATCCGCTTTTAATTAGATTTTATCATAATTTTCTGACAGTTTTGTTGAAGCCTCTTTTTCTGTTCTACATCAGATGGCCGAAAAGATTACTACCCTCGCTTACAACAGCGGAGTGAATTTCTTTGACACTGCTGAGTTCTATTCTGAGGGTCAGTAAGTTGAGATTTTGTGCTTTTGGGCAAAGGGATGGCCCCGGTTATGTGCTTTCTTTTCAAATATTTCCCTTTGTAGGGCTGAAAGAACGCTCGGAAAGATCTTGAAAAGTAAGGGCTGGAGGTATGCATCCGTCTTGCTAAAGAGACTTTGGGTTAATAGTAGTACTTTTAAACTGCCGTGGTCATTTACGTTCACGTCCATATTATGCCGTTCATAAACACAGTCGAAAAAATAAACCCCCCATGGGAGTATCAAGCCTACTGAATATTCAAAGAGTTTTTGTCATCACTGACTTTGGTCGCAGATTCGACTTCTATTTAAGACGTACTGGTGTGGTCCTGGATTTTGCATGTCAGCACTGTTGCGGATTATGCGTGCGTTTTCGATTTTTTTCCAGAAATCATCAATCCTGAGATTCAAAAAAATGTAAACACACTCAAAGTTAAAACTATCACACAAATTAGTAAAAGTACGTGAAAGCTTATGATGAACTTCGGTCCTGGACCTAAACGTGGCCGTCAGACGACCGAAATTTAATTTTAGGTACAGCAAATGGAGATATGCATCAAATGCTTTTGTCCAATACAGATAATGGTAAAAAATGGAAGTTGTAAACTTTTTCCATCCTATCTGTACATCTATCAAAATCACAAGATAATGTTTAAATGTTCATTTTAGGCGCTCAAGCTATATCGTGTGCACAAGAATTCATCGAAATGGTAGGTGAGTAAAAATAGAAAACTTATTACAGCTTGCTTCAAGTAATTTAAATATGTATATGGAGATGTGGAAATTTGAGTCATCCCTTAAAGTCGAAATTCAGAAGTGGAGCTACTTGTTTAAATATTATGAAAAGTGATTGCTTTGCTCAGAAGTCAAGACCTTTCTGAAACTCTGTAGGGTTTTACAAATTTTAGCTAAAAATGCCCAATTCCTAAATCAGCCTGCATTTTTGAACCGTGTGAGGTCATGTTTTACCTGGAATTGAAAATTGGGCTACATGACTCTCATGTTTTCTAAAGGGCCACGTATATTTACCCTTTGTGTCTAATGGGGAGCGTTTGGGAGCTATGCAGGTTTGAACATGCAGGCTGCTTTAGGAATCGGGCGTGTTTAGCCATAAGTTATCATGCTTTTCTTATCTATACCCTAATTTACGTAGCTAATATCTACGGCTAACTCACAGAGTATCAGTTGGCGAAAATGGTGACTGGGTCTTGGAATAATATAACTTTAATAGGGCAGTTTAACGAATATAATAAGAGTTAAGATGCTTGTTAGTGTCTTCAAACACCCAAAATAGCATTAAATTATTGAAAAATAGTTTTGATAAAAATGCGGTTGATCGGTCGAATGAATCAGGATTTCAGATCGAAGAGTGTTAGCATTAAAACTCCTGCCTAGGTTTATCGAAATAAACCTTTTTTCGAAGTAATCAGCAACTTATACCGCGGATTTACAAGTGGCATTCCAGGATGGCCGAAATATTACTCCTCACTCTTTCCATCAAAAAGAGTATATAATTTGAAATGTTGGAACTGATATTTATTTCCGTAGCGATCAAACATCATCTATTTTACTACTGAGCGCGTTAGAAAAATCAATTAAATTGTACTATATGACTAAATGGGCACAAGAGAGACAGCATTAGCTTGGAAAACAAAATTGCCTTAACAAACTCTAAGCATACTTATGAACCATGACAGCCTGGCCGGGTTTTGGTACTCGGTGGTAGCCGTTTAAAAAACCAATATAATTCACCCCTCATGGTAATTTGATTTGCTTAATTTAAATCAACTCTGCAACTGTTGAGAATGTGTGAACAAAATCTGCATTGGTGTAGACCCTAAAGGGTAATAAAATAGACAGGTGTTAATGCTGTCTTTTTATTATCCCAAGGTAAGAGCATACTGCTGCAAATGTGGATTGGCATTTGTGACCAGAAAAAGGAAAGAAAAAAATGTATGGAGTCTAAGTCTACTATTTAGTGTTTGTGGGATGTTATTTGGGAATAATGCAATATAAAAGAATGAGATTTATGTTCAGCCAACACGAACTACTAATGGTTATGAATTGCACGCAACCAACAAGCGGATAAATTGGAGCGCACCAATTCAGATAGTCACAGCTATCGCAGATTTGGAGTGAATGCAAGCTGCACTCTGAAGTCCCTTACAGACACGATTTGGCTCTTTTACCTTGATTACACTTGCAAAACAGACTTTTGTCTAACTTAGTAAATAATGCTGACCGTGTTTCCTTAGTCGCTCTTAAGGCATTCCTACCAACGTGTTTAATTTAAGCATATTTTTAACAAAAGCCTCCTTCAACTTATTTGAATGTATCAAAAATACTGCCCTTCCCGATAGGCTGGCAAAGTGTAACCATGACTATTTGAATTGGTCAAATATTTGCCCTAGAATGTGCGAATAGACCTAGCATTGGTTTTAGGGTCTGGAAAGTAGCTTTGTTGGGCAAAACGTCAAAATAAAAATAAGATGCGCTGTTGAAAAATTCGTAAATTTGGTTCGACAGTTTTCGCTGGAAATAAATGTTTATTTGGTTGACAAACACATGGAAGTGTAAGTTCTCAGATAGCTGTATTTCCTACTGAAAGATAAAAGTATATTTTTAATACGTCAATGGAATAATACTAATTTGACATCATAATCGGTTTTATTAATTTCAGTTCACCGACGGAGCGCACCTTATCGCGAAAGCGGATTATTGAAGGTATGAGATGCTGGCCTGCAAAATAGTAATTTGAAAAATATGGCTGTTTCGGAAATATCAAAGGTTGCCAATGCCATATTTGATTTGCGTGTTCTTGTACAAATTACTTCCTAATTATTTGGATAACTGAGGCAGAACAGGTGTTATTCTGTAGTATTAGCTGGATATCATTGTGAAGTGTGGCAGTCAAATGCACAGTCGGCTTCTTTAATTTCAGGGTTTGCTGGTTCCAAAGTACGTTTGCGTGGCTACTTTCGGCGGCATTATTCCTTGCCTTATTTTGCAATTACACTTAAAATGAGCCTAACTTAGGGTTTTTCAAGATGAGTCATTGCAGATTTGCTGTTCTATAGGTTCATGCATTGACGCCTCTTTCCCTTAAGGTCTCATGGGTTCTCTTGAGCGTCTGCAACTGCATTACGTGGACATAGTCTTAGTGAGTAGGGATCCTGAAAGAATTTGTACGATAGAGGAAATTGTACGAGCCTGTTCATTCGTCGTGCACCAGGGATGGGCATTTTACTGGGGAACCTCAGATTGGACGCCAGAAGACATTAAAGTGAGTCTAACTGCATCCGTGTTTACAAAAAAACTCGCACCTCTTCGAAATCCACCTAATTAACTTTTTTTTTACAAAAGTACATATATTGTCACCGGTGGCAAAATTAAACAGACCTCACTTCTGTCATGAGTTCAAGTTAGTGTTCTTAAGCCCTATGTAGTAACTGAATTAATGCGTAATTAAACCATGCGTGAGTTAATATGTCAACAATTACGATCATAAATTAGTGTCACGAATCTACTATTTGATAATTTAACATCTAGAGTCTAGAATGGGCTATTTCTGCTATGCGTCTGGAATTTTGGTCAGTGGTGATTTAATTCTGTTTTCGTAGTTCACCTTAGAAAAATTGCAAAGCAAAACATTTGGGCATTGGGAAATCGTACTGAACATTCATGTTTAATGACTTATAGAGAACACACGCCAGATTTGTTACGCTCTGACCGTAACCATGACCACACGCTCACTTAGATAATCGGTTCCGTTCAGATCCTTCATCAGACACTAGCCTCTCCAACCTCCCACGCTAATGCGCGACATGGCATGGTCTCGTTCAGAGAGCTTTTAATACCTCAGCCAAAGGCCGAGTGATCTGTCTGAATGCACCCACTTATATAAGTTAGGGATGACCTTGACCTGGTGGATGAATCGGATTGACACAGCTGGAGCTGTCACTAGGTCACCGTGGGCGACTCACCCACTGGAGTGGAGTGGTTGGGGGCATTGTGTAAACAACGCCGAAATCCCAACCCGCGATGTGCCGTCATGGAGAATGCTGGTCCCCAAAAAAGATTGCGCTTAGACCGATGCTGCCGTCAGTGCCTTTAGTGCTGACTTTGAAAATGTGATTATTGCATTCAGCTTATGTGCCAAAATATGTGTTTGCCAAGTCATCAACGAGAAAACCGGCATCTCTAGACGTTACCTTTTTAAATAGAAGTAATAGATAAAGGAGCAAGGCGTCCATGGAACACGTCGTCTTTGACTGATCAAAGTTTAAATGGGGACAAAATCGAAAAATATACATCTAGGCAACAGAAAAACGGATTTGGGAATTATTTTAACAAGCTTTCGTTCATAGAGGACGACACCTAACTTTGTGCTTGGATGCCAGAAGGCAGCACCTAAAAAGATATGGCGGAAGGTAGGAGGCTGTTAAATTCAGATAACATTCAGAATTATTTTCATACAAAGGATATTACTGAAGTCCTCTATCTTCTTGAAAATACGTTGAAAGCTAGTATCCATTTGTCCTTTTAACTAAAATGTGGGAATGCTATATCTGGTGGTAGCATTTCAAATAATTAGGCTTGTTGTGCCAACTGATAAATGACAATATCAGCAAATTGGTGGCTTACATTTAGCTATAAAATACGGTCTTTCGCTCTATAAAGTAACATCAAAAGAGTCGCATTGCCTTCAGACCAGGCAAATGGTTTAAGTACCCGCTTCGTAATGCAAACAACTTGCGAGGTTGTCCATAATCGTTGTGTTGGTGCCAGTGTAAATAATGCAAACAAAACAGTTGTTTCCAGACATTAACTTGAAAAATTACTGGTTTTTCTTTGCATTCTATTCAGATTATCTGCATTAGGATTTGCCAGAGACAATGGTTATGGTAAAAATGAATTGATTTGTTTCATATCTGGCTTGTCATTTATGAGTTTCTATGGCAAGACGTGTGCTTAGTACCTAATTAGCGTTTCAAACAAACTACCCATATTAGGGCTGTGTGAACTTATTCACACAAAGTAAACTTATTGCAGAAAGAAAGTTAATGCTGTTTAAGTGCAGTTCGTGCTGCAAAAATTACTCATTATGGACAGTCTGATTTTAAAACTACTGAATAGCTTGCTTGCCTCAGAAATTTTAGAACGAAAAACGCTGCAAAAATGAATGGCAGACCTTATTCGGCACTGATTTACTCCTTTTGTCATAAATAAGGGCGCATTTTTGAAATCATTGCACGACTAATTAAAAATCCATTAACCCTATAAACCTACTACATGATCAGAGTTTTCCCGCATTAAATCAAGCTGTGACTGAATCCAAGAGGTATCATAAAGTCCCAATCTTTGCTGTGATCAATCAGATAATAATCCTCGCAAAAGCCTATTATTAAAAAAAGGTGAATTATCACAGATTTTATCATATACATAAATGACTCCCTTGATGCCACAGTGGGGCGTAAAGGTGCAATGCAAGAAAATGACCGGCTGCAAGTTTTTTAAAGGCCTAGATTTCACCCACTCCTTAATTTTTCTCATTGTATCACTCCTTTCCCGAGAATATTTGCTGGGCTTTAAGAGAACCAGAATGGTCTTTTTATCTTCTTGTGGAGTGCCCTGCGTCTTTTACATCTTCATAGAAGCAAAATTTGAATTGGGTCAACTACGGTTATATCGAATTCCAAACCCAACATAAAAAAACAGTAATAAAAACATAGTACATAGGGGATTTCCATTTAAAGTGAAGCCCCATTTAAGAGGGTAGCGGTCGTGTGTAAATTTTCCGTGATGAAGCTTGGCCAGCCCCTGTCTAGCGTGTTTGGACGAGACCTCAGACACCATATCGGCCTCAACTCTCCCACGATGCACAAATCTTATCACTGAAAGTGGCCGGGACCATCTCTAATGCCTTTAAGGATTGATTTTCAAGTACCATTTTAATGTGTAAAACGCGAAATCCGTAGATGACTAGATCGATCCTTCTAGCCCTCTATTTTTTGCTAATTAAAATGCTTTGTGCAGTAAAGATTACGTCTTTATTACTAAACTTGCTTTTATACGATAACAGATAATTTACCGCAACGTTAAACAAACCCTAGGTGGGGTGGCAAAGCAATCAGTTAGTAAAGAAACCCACTGTGCATAGCCAATGCAAGTGACGCTAAACTGAAGAAATGGTGTTAAATTGTTGTCGCTTATTTCACAGGAAGCATATACCGTGGCACGACTATTTCATCTCACACCTCCTTCATTGGAATCCTTGGAGTTCAACCTCTTCCAGCGAGAATTTCATGAATTCGGAATGTCAGAACTCTGCTCAAAACTGGGTAAGTTAAGCACTGTATCGACCTTGAAAAATTAAAGTTAAAGTAATTTTTGGCTTTAAATAATAAATTTTTGCATAAAATTTACTTTAAAACTAGAAATCAGCTATGCGTTGATCGAATTGCAGCCTCCTACGACACATTTCCGTCTTCATTAAGTTATCCATTCTGAAAGACGTAGGGTATATATCTGCAACGACTGGCCACCGGATTTGCGTAATACAAAATGGCTGATCAGTCAAAATCGTTTTGTTTACATTGCTGTAGCCAGAGGTGCACAATTGCCCCGTACCTAACGTTGTCGAAGCAGAAATTCACAGTGACTTAGTTATCATGCCCTATGGTAATTTGTCTCGCTACGTGGGTGGAATGTTTGGTTAAAAAAGCCAATCGACTGGTTTTTAGGTCACAAGCAAACAGCGTCACATATCGACTGGCATTTTTTACGAAACTGCTTCATTTTGTCAGCAATACACATGTTTTTAGCTATTTCCACGAAATTACTCAGTAGTCAGTAACTATCGAATAATTATTTTCTCAAAAATCACGATTAATGATTGGGGATCCGTCACTTTAAACTAGACTTAGCAGTGCTCTGTCAAATGATCGCAATTGTTAAGTGTGAATAATTCAAACATGCGACATTTTGATGGCCACCTCACGCTGTAAAGCCTACATCGCTTGGATGAATTCTGCCTCCTTTCACAGAAAGGGTGGTGTGTGTTACGTGGTCTCCAGAACGACCAAATAGGCAGCGTATAAGGAAATGCCTGAACATTCGAAATCACATTCACTACCTGACGCGTGGCTCCACAGGTCCATGGAGTTCGCGTGGCTCAGGAAATAATGCCAAGTTTTCAGGAGATTTTCAACGTAAACGGTGCCGTGGACGACACACCGTTGGTGAATTTACACCATCGATTGTCTTTACTTAATCACGACTTCTTTCTCTTATAAGTCATTTTATTACAGATTGGCCATGTACCACCAATTTCACTGCTTTAATTCCTTTATTATTTATTTTTCGGTCCCAATAATTTAAAGTGGGTAGAAATGCTAATTCTGAATGCAAATTGTGTTTTTTTTGGTTCTAGGTGTTCCCTTTTATTTCTCACGGGAAATCGAATTTTTAATTTTTGAAAGCGCAAACAGGTTAAGATTTTGGTATAAGGGACCGTTGTCTTGTTTTTCATCGTTATTATTCATTAGTTTTCTTATTGACTTTCATTTTAATATTAAGGTGTCCATGACCGAAATCATATATATTAAAGCTTGTTAGCATCAGGTTTGATAATCACGCGAAAGGATGATCAAACAAATTGTTGGAAAGCCTCGTTAACAAAATCATATTCTTGGTTATTGATGCATGAAGTTGCATGCGCCTTTGGATTTCGAGGCAAAATGAACACTTGCTCTTGTCTTTATTATTCTGTTTCAATAGTCCCTGGATGTCATTCATTTTTAATACAAGTATCAGACTCGTTACCAGCGAGGCTGCTTATCACGTACTTGGCTTATTCACTTTTCTAATTTACCACCGGCCCTTACCTGAGTTTCAGTAGAATTATGTTTTTTAGATTTAAAGGCAGAAGAAGGATTATTGCGTTCTGTAAATAGGGAACTTATGTAAGTGTAAATTGGGTCTTGACTTCCTCAAAAGGCAAAAAGATATAGGCACTCTGAATCTTTCACTTAAAATCCAGACCAATTTTTTCATAAATATAGCAAATTTTGTGCTTTTGGTTGGCAGACAGGCATGAAGAAGCGTAAGTAGACACGACGATCACGCGATCGCAGCCGGCTGTATTTTTCCAGGGGGTTAACTCCCAAATGGAGTTTTATATTGAATGAAATTGAAGCCACTCCACTCATGACTTTTCTCGGTATATTTTTCACACCATCTCCCTTCTTGAGCTATAATGACTTCACGCAGCATTCAGATTTGCAATACTTATAAAATCTCCTCTACTTTTCCTTTTTGGCAACACTCGGGCCTGGGTTAGAAATAGGGCCTTCTTTCATACATTACTTAACCAGTCTTCTGTGTACGTACAGGATCCATCAAGACCGATTTCTGAGAATGTATAAGTTGATGTCAGACATTCTCTTGGCCGTAAAAGCTGTTTTTTCAGTGGCATCATCATATTTTGCAAGAAAACGTAATTGATACATTAATCTGTTGTCAGGTCTTCAGCTAGTTCTGCAAACAAGTTGATAAGGCAATGCTAGAAATGTGCGTAACTTACTGCCCGATAAATGATTAGGTAAACTAGAAGTTGTTAGTGTATGGCAGCTAATAATCAACCGTTGTCGACCGCCAAAACCTGTGTTGTGTGCTTGGTTTGCAAGTGGTGTGGAAAATGGAAAAAAGCGAAACGGGAGCACACCTGTGGCGGCCGCCTTATATGCCAGTTATGTGAGCCGATATCCAAAAGGAGTTGATTTTTCCAATTGGTCGAAATTCGGAGGTAGTTCAGAGCTCAAACTTGAAGACTTCTTCGAGTCTACACTGACTGTTCCAGCCAAATCATTTAACAGGTGGTAGACTTGTTTTATCATAAGAGACGATGCCGTAAAGTGCCAAGGTCAGCGTGTGAAGTGATAAAATTAAGTGTGATCCCAGAATGAAAAAGGAGGTGCAACATACTTTTTTTAAATTATCTATTTGGTGTTGACTACTGGTTGAGACTGTACAGGGTAAAGTTTGGTCATTTCTGTTACTGGTGTGGAAAAATGCTCCCTGTTTTTCAATAGGTATGGGTCTTATCTCTGGAGTTCCGTTGGCTCAAGGCATTCTCTCCGGAAAATACGGCGACAAAATACCTCGTTACTCCCGAGCCTCGTTACAGGTACTTCACCCAATGTGGTTGATCCATGTATAACATGTGGCGGGCCTTCTGCTTAAATGTCAAATTATAATAATTTCTGTTTCATTCTTGGCAAATCTGCTTTATTAAAGAAACACTTTGGTTGAGAGCTGGAATTGGTAAGATAAGTTATCAAATACTAATATTCTCTTGATGGTGGTAGACTGCACCTGGTCAACTGTAATTTGGGGTGGGCACTCGAGGCAAAGGGCATCAAGAATAGCAACGAATGGAGCCTTTTGGGATGCCGTTGTGAGCGGCGGATGGTATTAAATGAGAAGACCAGTTTACCGGATGGGTGCCTGAACGTTTGGCAGAAAAATCGATTAAGGTCAATACCCACGTCATGATCGCCATAACAAACCATCCCATCGCGTTTTTTTGCAAAAATTTTATTTCCCTTGTATTTTGCAGAGTCAGGTGGGACTTCGGAAGCAGATCCTTAGCAAAGAGGGTCAGGAACAGCTGATGCAGGTATCGCAGCTATCGAAGTTGGCGAACCGACTTGGAATATCGCTGCCACAATTATCCATTGGTAGGAAACTCATATTATGTTTAGATCATGCATGTGTCTAACTGAAAATTTCCTTAAAGACTTAATCTACGCGTTTGTGAACGCTCAAATATTGAGTGAGTATAGGCAAGAGCATAGTATCGCATTTCCAGTGATGTGCTTGGAAGGCATCTAGTGGTTGGCGGTGTTGAGTAACTGGCACCTCGAGTTATCAGTGTCAAGCTCGATTTTTACACAGTCTGCCGCTGAACAGGTGATTAGAGTTTCAATAATGAAGATAATGCCTTCCGTTTTAAAAGCTTTTGCCCATTAACTCCAGCCCTTACCAAAAATGCTTGGCCTTGGAACTAAACCACCCACCGTATTTTGAAATTCCAATCCACATAACTCCCCAAACGTGAATACTGCATTTACCGAAAGCAAAATGTGGATATTTTCCCCTCGAATCGGCCAGATTTCGTCCGTTCTACCTCGGCCGCGTTGTTGGACCCTTGTGACCCAGTCACACCCACACAATCTCAGCGAATTCTGTTACTTGTTGGCCATTATCAGACAGTTTTCCCCATAAACTAAGCGAGCATAATAACAAGGTTCTAATTGTTATATAGCGAATTTACTTTTGTCATTAAATCCCAATTTAGACATTAAAAGGTACTGAATGTGAAGTTTCCAAACATATGAACAAAAAAACGCGGATTGCCAAGTCTAGTGCTCAAAGAGCATTTCTTTTGCAGCTTGGTGCTTGAAATCAAACCACATAAACTGTGTTATACTGGGAGCAGCCACCGTCGACCAGCTGCAGGAAAACCTTGGAGCGATCTCGGTACGTATTTATTAACTACTGAGGGCCACCAAGGCAATAAACTCACTTTAAACTGTTAAATTATACAGGGCCAAAGTATTATATAAAATTATGCGCGTGCTTAAAGTTCAGCTTTTTTGCATTAAGTTAGAATCTGTAAGATACATTTTTACCAATGTGCTTCTGAATGTAATAGTCTCCCTTGCGTCCGACGCTGTTTTTCCATGGCTTGGGTATCCGCCAATAACACTTCCTCAAAATCTTACAAATCAAATGCACACTCATTGACATTCTCTATTCAAGTGTTAGCCAACCGAAGGTATGGTCGACTATTTTAGGAATGACTATGCGATTCTGTTAAGTCCTGACACTGAACTTAAAAAAATCCAACTAACAATTTAAATGGAACTACCATGACAACTCGCGATTTGCTGTCATAGATTAACAAAGCATGATAACACGATGTACTGTGTGTTGTTTTGCCAGATATCGGTACGCTTTCGACCAGATTAGCCCCAAGTGACAATGAAATGAAGGAAAACACGATGGAACTGAAGGGGACTGTGTTCCAGACTACACGAAGAGGAGCCATTGAGAACATCCACTTATTCCGCTAGAGTCAATAATACACTGTAAGCGGAGAATGTCAATCAGCGTGCGCGTGAACGGTGTGACTTTTGGCCGAAGCTGTGACATTACGAAGAGGTCAAATGGGATTGTGAAAAAAGTTGATTGTGCAGAGAAAACGCACCGCCTATGAAAATCGCGGGTCACCGCCAGTTTTTAGTTCTAAGCCAATCCACGGGTGACCAAAAGACTCTGGACATCAGCTTAAACCACGTCAAGGTCACGAAAGCACATCAAAGCCGCGTACTCGATTGGCGAGGGGCAATAAGAAAACACGCCTTTGACCTACATTGAGGTGATTTTAATGACGGCAACACAACGCTCTTGGCCTGGATTAAGGCCATGAACCCAATATTTTGTAGCTCGAAGAAAGGTATTTTGGTTGCTTTCGTAAGATTCTTGACGGGTGGCTGGGCATAACAGAAGTTTTCCATAAATTACGAGGAAAAATGCACATCCTAACAAGAAAGTTACATGAAGTGTATCAGCGATGTTACCTGTCCAAAGCGCAATTTTGAAAATAAGCACGACTTTAATGGCATTTTAGGCGGTGTCAGCTCTCTCTAACGCAGTTCTCGGGGAAATTGAGAACATACTTGTCAGCGACCACCAATCGGAAGACTTCCTCTGACCTCCTGCGAAATAGTACGCATCAACAGGCCGCTGTTACCCCCAAATCACTAAATTTAATGAATTGCCCTTTTTAAAAAGACATACTTAATACCCAAGCACAGTATATAACCCGACTTCAGCACTGACCGCCAGCACTCGCACAGCTGTCCAGGCTCCATCAACAGGAGCTTGATCACTCGCGAGAGGAAACTTGACACACTTCAAGATACGATCACCGCGTAAAACAAACCAACCACCGCGGAGATACCGCACACTGATATGCGATTGGTTCGCTAACTGGTACACCAATTTATGCGGTCAAAAGTGACACCTTGCTACAATTAAAGATTGGATAAAATACCAGAACGTTACCTCTTTTGGGGTTTTAAAAAAAGCACCAGAAGCCAGGAAGCATGCTAATTTTGTCCAAATTGTTGGGGGCTGTAATAGCGGTGACTGAAAAAGGAAACTTGGTGTTCGCGCCTTGGAGGCAAAGTCGTGTCAGACTGGTCGGCGTTGTTGCACGGTAAAGAAACCTTGCAGGCAATACGCCATGTTGAGACCACCGCGGACTAAGCAACACGGAATGCACACCCCGCACACCCATCATTTTCGTGTAGTCTTGATTTATGTGCCGCCGATCCAAATTATCACAACAACACGAAGATCAAAAAGCCATGCAGGCGGAAATCCTTCGAGGCTGATTCATGATGGCGGAACGCCGATAGTGCCAAGTAACGCCATGGAATAGTGAATTGAATCAGAAATAGACATCTTGCGGATCTCGACGTGAATTCAACGAAAACTGTGCTGACTTGTACCAGTGAACTAACCGGAGAGGCGCATATGCCATAAATCGTTCTTACACAGTGCTTGCTTCTGCATCCATGAAAAAGTAGACGGTTAAGAGGCAGATTTATATCAAAAAGGATTATGTACAGGCAGATTCATAGTGGAGGGAAAGCCTGGACTTTGCTCACAACGAGTTTTTGCTGTTGGTGAGCTAAGTAGCCCTTGATTTTGCCCTGAAAACAAACATAAGTAGTCAATTTGTGCAATCATTAATTCAGTCGCTATAAAAAACAGAGGTTAATAGAAATGCAGAAGCATGCCAACTTTACAAGAAATGTCGGGTAAAAATTAATGGTTTGTGTTTAACCGTTGACATGAAGTGAGAACGGAAATAAATCAGGTCTGTTGTGAATCGAGCTGATTCACACTCCTTAATCCGGTCGCTCCATCTTCCGACACAGGGTCCCCCTTTTCGCAGCATTTCGCCAGCCGCGCGGATACTCAACTCCCCCCTCATTCACACGAATATTTATCTTGGATTATCCTCACACCTAGGTATCGATGTTAGCGCATGTATGACTCACACATCTGAGGTATAAGTACACACGCGCAAATGCCACACACGACACGACACCGTGGTTGAGCCCTGAAGTAAACGGTCGTGTCCACGTCCTCTCCGATCGTTTTCTTCATCGCGGGTATCAGGGAAACGTAATCGGGCCAGAGTTAATCCAGTGGCCCCGGCGTAATTCAAGACCACATGCTGGGGCCCGCAACAAGTCATGTCACAGAAGACTGTCACGACGCCCACGCATTGAACCACAGCGTCCCCTCCCCCCCCCACATTCCAGTGTTGGTGAACGATGATGCTGCACCAACCCCATGAGTGATGATCGCTTGCATTCAAAACAATGCTGCGATCCCAATTCACCCAAACAACACTAAGCCACGTTGGGTGAATTTTTAGTAGCTGATTGCTCACCGCTTGCACGGTGTTGCTCCCCTGCGCATTAGCCAACTGAGGGGCTTCTAGGCTATTTCGCTGCAGGCATAATGCAGTAGTGGCAGTAGGCAGCATGCTATTTCTTCGGAGTTAAATGCACTTCTAGCATCTGGCGACATGACCCTCAGTTATTTTTTTATTTGGACACTTTGAAATGGAAAAAAAATATAACAAGGCCGATAACTCTGGTGGCTAAGAGAGCGTACAGGTGGTGCCTTGTATACGTGACATGGACAATGTGCATTTCCCTATAAAACAGTAAATTTCCCACTAAAAGGAACAAAGTGGAGCCTTTCAGTGTTGCACACGTGACCAGAAGCAGCTGCGGCTGCTACAACACACGCCGCGTTGGGAGAAGTGGCGAAAAGTCGCACAACATCCGAAAGCCTACTAACAGCAGCGCTACAACAACACTTCAAAACGCCGGACGATCTGCGTAGAATCGTCGAGGACTTTGTTGCTTCGAAGCCTGCATGCTTCTTTTGCGAACGTTACCAGACAGAGAGAGATGGCGTAAGGTCATAGAAAACGACAGGCAATATTTCCTAGACCAAGTTCGTAGTTCTCTTTATTACACTAAATGAATTTGCCCAACAATCTGCACAAAAAATTAACTCATAGATCTAACGTGTGGCGGTAAGTTAAATCGGGGCTGAAAATTATGAACAGGTGTACTCGATAATAATCGTTTACTTAAGTCTACACGGCAGACTAATGCCTCAGTTACTGGAATAGGTATCACTTATTATTTGCCAATTAACACAAAATACGAGGGTCTTTTAGCAAATGACGAGACCCTAGGCCCTTACTAATTTGTCTACATTGATAGTTACTGAGCATATTCCATGAAAGCCACACATAAGATTACACCGTTAATTAAGGTAAGGGAAGTGAGAAACTTCTGAAGACTCACCTCGTATATGAGATTTGCTAAAATGCATTCGGTTTCATCGGTGTCAATATCTTCCACCTACAATTTAATCACAAATAAGCACGTCTACTTTTTTTTTAAAAAAGTACAAATGATTTTGCATAAAAAATATTAAACGCACCCCCATCACTTTCAAGATGTCCGTAAAGGCGGGAATGGGCTGAAGATGAGTTTTAAGCAATCCGGCTCTACAATTTAACACAATATAACCAAATCGACAACTAGGATTACACTTTTTTGAAGAGGTTCCGATAGGTAAGCATTTTCAGTTTCTCCAGAATCAAATAAATGCCACACGATATGAAGAAGCCCTCGTACCGCTGTAATTCTTCACCTAGTTTTTGAACATTTCCGGTCCTGAAAGTTACCAGTAAAATAAACAGACCCACCTTGCGGCATTAGCGATCCCTTCTAACTCCTGCAGTTTGTATTTTTGTAAAAGCGAATTTCGGGGGAAAATGCCCTAGAGAGCGAAAGAGCTGACAATTTAGTAAAGAGCGTCAAATTGATAGTCAGAGTAACAAACAGCACGGACTTACCAAAAGCATTCGGACAGGAATTAGGTATATCAATATCAGCCGCTTGTTGGTGTGATGCGAGGCCAAACAACGCTCGAAAGCGAACGTCAGACAGGTATTTGCTAAATAGGCAAAGTTAATTACAAGTAGCTTTCGAAGGTAGCACGCGGTAAGATTAACATGAAAGCAAGCGCACCCATTTTAAAGTCGCCGTCAAACATGGCCTTTCTGCCAACGTAGTAGTTGAAAGTGATGCGCTGCGCAAGACTAAAGTATGCGTCCATATTCATGTTTTCAATAGCACGAATAATTGGCTTGCAAAGGTTCAGCTTATTTATCTAAAGAGACTCGCAATTCACTCCATCAACTTACTTGGAAATATATTTTAAAGAGCTGATTAGCCAAACCCATCATTCCTCGCTTCTTTGAATCCTCAATCGCAGTGCGGCTAAGAACGCAAAATAACAATTAGTTTTAGAATTACAAACTACGATTGGCCGAATTCCCATGGGTAAATTTGCTCCGTTCGCATTCATGGACACACACATTGGACTCTGAGTTTAGAAATAACAGGAGTACTTTGGTCATCAGGAATATTCCTCCACATCTAAGTCCAAATACATACTTTGCTTTATTGCTGCTAAATAATTAGAATAATATGCCCTACTTAGAAGCCGTACAACTATAACAAAAGCAGTAGCTACGGCACTAAAAACCCATTTGTAGTGAGAATTCATAAAGCGATTTCAAGAATGCAACAATTTCACGCAACAATGAATGTGTTGGACATTAATTGTTAAAAGAGCGGCGAAATAAAACCACAAACTCCATAAAAATTGGTGGCAATTTCACTTGTATTATGTTCACAGAGATAAGCACAAGTGAATGATAGTAAATTTCTAAAACACTATTAAAAATTCCCCTTCAAGAAATCAGCAGCAGACTCTAACCGAGTTTCCACTTCATTTAAGAACGTTTCAGAATTTTTAATAGTAGAAAAAGATCGCTTCTTGTTGACGGATCAGGTTTATGAATATGTATATTTGAATACAACGCGATAGCTTTACTTGAGACTGGCTAAATAATGCTCAAAGGGTGTGCTTTGCAACCCACCACCGAATAAAGACAAGCGGCTTGGACGCAAGAAATCGATAAAATAGCCATCATTTAATAAGCAAACTAAGCAACCGCAGTAAACGAATGGTAATTAGAGAAAACACTACATACATGAAGCAAGGCAAAATTTATAGCGTACTGAAGCAAGATGGTGAAGGAAGTAATGCTCATAGAGTATTTACAAACGAACCTATCAGCTGCGCAAATCTGAAACAACTTCATTATGGCTTGAGCTATGCGCTCAAGGTGACTTCCATAAGTGGAGTTCGACTCATCTTTCCTCTTATTCGAAATATCCAATGCATAGGCAAAGCGACGCAAGTCCACTGCTACAACAATGACGACAGGGAGCATCCAGTTCTCCTCCTTCACTTCCGAAAACACCTTGGTCAAAGCCGTATTAGTGAATTAAGGACAAAATCCGGAACCAAGAAAAGTAATCAATAAGAGAGAAACATAATCTAACAACGATGAAAAGGATATTTCACTAATACTAGCTGGCAGGCACATGCTTCTTCGAAGTTATTGGAGGCAATCGCCCACAAACACCTGTTAGGTTGGTAAAAAAAAAACATATCAAACCTAAGGTGGGCGGAAAATATTTCATCCCATGGAGCTTCAAAAACACTTCCCACGACAGTTTCAGGCTCTGCTAAAGCTAGTCTGGAGTTGAGGGCATGTTTATCTGTGCATTGCAAATATGTCTGATAAAAAAATAATGGGGGAAACGGTTATTACAGCAAGTTCCTTTCCATTACAAATCGAAAGAAGACGATGAGCCTAAACGAAGAAATGACATTATTTTACAATTACCTCGACTAGATAAGACTGTACACTCTGAAAAGCCATGACGACACTGAAAATGGCACGAAATCAAACTACTTCGCCAAAGACGTAACCTTTCGACCTCAAAACACGGCGGTGACCTTGACATTTTTAAACGAATAGTTCACAGCTAAACCACAATGGCAGTGAATTGTTGAAAATCATTGTGTTGGTTACCAGCTATATAATGTCGATGTAACTTAGATAATAAACTTTGTTTTTTATCGAAGATATGCGGATGCATCATAAGTTAAACTTGAACAAAATTCCGGCACAAGGTAGGGGACATTTATACTACAGGATACTTCAAAAAATGCTTATCAACTGTCTAGCATTTTGGGGATAAAAAACGTTGTAAAATGCTTCTGCTTATAGGAACTTTAAGTTTTTACAAATCAATTAAAAAATGTTATTGAATGTTTTTTATTTAAATCTGTGTCTAACAGATAGTGTGGTGACATATTAACAGCTTCACCTTGATGAACCTTTGCAGATAGGGATTAAATGCGTGATTTACCACATAAATTTGCATTCGTTTTGCTACTTTCATGCTTGCACAAAATTCGGTTCAATTTTTAATTTCACTATGCCCCCAGCATAATCCTGTTGATAAATGTGTATAATCCAAGCGTCGAGAGCTAATGAGCATAATGCACCTCATTCACATTATTTACGAACCACTACCAAGGTACACCTATATATCCGCACACACAGGTTATGAATGAAGACCGAGGTCGTAGAGATCCGCGCAATAGCATACCTTGAAGCCAAACATTGCACCCACAGTAAAGCCCTGATATTTTGGATCTCCAGAAGAATTTATGCTAGTGGAAAAAGGCTTTTCAGTCGTCTACATATACCCAAATTTTTAAGAAATAACACCTCTCTTACTTTAAAAGCTAATTTTCTGAAAATCATTTCAACCCATCCGAAAATGATTCCACTAACCAATCACAAGAATAAACTCCAACTTTATTCGTAGTGCTCAAATAAGGTCCATTTTTTTACATATTAACGTCTTGTAGAAAATGGCTAAATAGAGTCGCCAGCCATAGGGGCATATACTGTTAGGCGGTCCACCGCTTCACTTATTTTTCCGTCTGGACTCAGGAGCCGAAATGTTGGAATTCATGCTCTGTGGTTCACGGGGTTGGTGGTGGTGCTTTTTGCCCATAGTCTGATCAGCCATAAGACCCGCAAAAACGAGTGAAGCACCCACAATTTGCTGCGTGGACAGGGTATGGCTGAAAAGTGCCACAGACACAAGAACCGTAAAGAATTTCCTCGTGGTTGTCACAATAGAACACATTAGAGAGCCGAAATTCACAATCATCAGATAGATGAACATCTACAGATTAAAAAGAGCAGCAATGCAATTACGATTCCTTTTTTAAAAGTGAAACCGCAATTCAGTAAAAGGATAGCATAATTGGCTAGCACCTTTATCGAGTATCATAACTGATGACAATATACAGTAAAAGCAGGGAATTGAAGCAAACAAATACTTTCTTGTGAGTTCGGAAGTTTAAAATGTCGTATTTTAAGTAATTGTGTAGCTACTTTAGAAATCAATATAATAAATAAAATTTTGCAAAAACATGTAAAATGGGTAATTTACACCGTGCTATCGGACAATGTCCCTCTGGTAGTCTTAAAATTCCGAGAGCCAAGTGAGCAACGATGCATGAAAACGCATGACGGGGAGCCACAACGTAATTTTGATAAAAAGTAGATTTGAAATATTTTCCAAAATTGCCATTGTTAGGTACTCCAAGGTGTGCAAACTAAATTAAACTTTTTGATTTCATTTAACACAAATTCTCAACGTAACAAGACGAATTTGATAACAAAACATTAACCAACCTGGCCGATCGCACTCACAACCCCAAAGAGAAGGATATTCAAAAGAACGTGTGGATAGTGCTCAACAAAGGTTATGAATGGGACCAGTTCACCGGTAGCGAAAATAGCTGAAAGGTTAAAATAGGCGAACGGTTGGGATAACAAAAACTCGGGGCATCTCCACTTAATTTTTTATGCTTGTAATGCGTAATTTAGCCAAATAGAATTTACTATATTTATCCTACAAGTTGATTTCCACAGATAACTATACACTTCTCATGCTCATTCTCAGAACTATTTCATTCATTTTACAAGAAAGACACAAACTGTGAACAGTAAATAACGACTTAAAATTATTTTGTACATAAACCATATAGTATACAAACGCTACGTTAGTAGAAGTGAATTAGTGGATTGTGGCGATGATATTAAAATAAAATTAAAAAGGTTCAATGAACCCAAGGAGGTAATTAATAAAGTTTAATCACAACCTGGATTTTAGGAGGTACAATGTATATTAAGGATACCCCTGCGAACTGACGAAATAGGTCAATTAAACAACGGCGAAATTTTATAACGTATTACTGTCCTGTGCCACCTCAAAGCAACAAATAAGACCATTAGATGCGTTCAGTTTTAAATCTACGCAGTTACCAATGCGACTAAAAATGTACTTGAATCAAATGGTCAGGGACTACATGAATGCAATTGTTCCGATCAAGAAAAACGCTCGCGACTACTGATTACTTGGGCTTTTGAGTATGAAGCCAATGATTTACAGCAATCAAATAAGCAATTAGCACACCTGTGGCTAGGTAAACCAGAGACCAAGCGTTCAAACTAAGCATCAAGTTGTAAGGTCCAACTCGCTTCCGTGAACGAAAGTCCTCCTGCATTCCTCCAGTAAGACCATCCAGACCAAGGGAAATAAGCTAGATTTAAAGGCGTCCACACAAAGAAAAAAATGTTAATTTCTTGGCAACATAACAAAGAATTTGGGGTATTTGTGAATCCAATGTGAGGGAACATATAAAAAATGCTATAAGTTTCTAAACAAACTCCACTTATTTGCGTATAACAATTAACTTTAGAAAGGATTTACATCCCTAGATAAGCAATGACCAAGTACTGCAATTTCAGGGACACTATGATATATTGTCCCATACATATTGTGCATTGACTTCATTGAAAATAACCTGTAGCATGAGTAAAGTTTAATACCGAAGTGACCCACATACTACTGCAGCTGAAGAAACAATACATTTAAAAATAAAAACTGCTTTTGATCGTGAAAGTAAAGATTGTTGCAGGGAAGCCTCACCAAAAGAACTTCGCCCCACCCAGGTCCATGAGCATCTGCCTTCTGAGCAGTGTTTCCTTTGTACATGAAGAGAATAACCCCAGCGGTTATCATGCCGACAAAGATATACTTCTTTAGGGAATAGCGCTTCCGAGCCCAAAGGACACTCAACAGCATCACAGGAATGGGTTTTATTGACTTGCCAACGACTTGTGTCGGATAATTAACATGCCTCAAGCTTGCATTGCTGCTGAACATGGCTCCGATATAGCTCATTGCACAGAGCGCATAGTCCTTTTGAGATATGTGGGGTTTAGGTTCGCGTCTGAATTTAAGAACTACCGAAAATAGAGGTTATGATAAAACAAACTCCAACATACCGATGTAGGCAAATGTGGCATTAACCATACATTGGAGAAAAAGCATTGGCTTGATAAAGGTAAATTCGTCTTTATTTTCGCCATATTTTGTTTTCGTTCTAGACGAGTTTAGGTCAAATAAAATAATGTCCAGTTACATTGTTTCTTGGAGGATCCCGTAAATGAAGTAGGAGAAGAATACACCCAAAGAGCAGACAACCAGGAATGAAAAGGAGTGATCGTGCTTCTGCATTATTGCAGATAGCGATCTGAAAAGAAAGAGCGGGTTATAAACAAACAGGCTCTAAATAGAAAATTAGGCAAACATAAATGTGTTTCCCGCTAGATTTCACAATTATAAAATGTGTATACGAATGAAAGCATAGCAATCTCGTGAGTAGAATTGGGAACGTGTTACTAATAAGCTTCCGGGTAATTTAAAATTTAAAGGTTCTCATTGCAAGAGTAACTTAATATCTAATAGTAAAGTCTATAGTAAAGTGCTAATCGCAATTTCTATTGAATATGGGCGATTTTAGAGTATTTTCTGACATTCGCCTTATATAAATGTAAAGACGCAGAGTATGCATTTACACACATTTAAACTTTAATATTGAGTGTTCAACTTGCAAAGCCTTAAGAGATTGCTTTAAGCATCCTAATTCTTGATAAGACAAAACGCATATATGCACATTAAAAAAGTTTATAAATATATTCATCGAAATATGACAGATGATGAAATCTACAGTGAGGCAGTTGGCTATTTTAATTACAAAAAAGACCAAGATGCAGACAACACAATTTCTTTAATTTGGGTCCATGTAGCTGGGACACTGTGGGACGGTTTACAAATTACGTCCTAAAATAACCCCATAATCAAAAAAATGATGACATTTATGCGCATTTATTTTTTGCCACATTTGCTCTTTTAGCAAAATACTAGGCTGAATAAATCTAAGGATAAATTATATCAAATGACTCTGTAGGATTAAATGCTAATGTGAAAAAAAAGTTTATTTTGGATTATTACGCGTTTTGATTTACCAAGATCTGTAAGAAGTGAGATGTCGAAGCTTTGAGACGTAGAAATATTAATCAAATAAATTTTACATCTGGTATCAAAGACACCAGATTTTAGATAAGGGAGCCATTGGAAGGAGGTTGGGTACGGAGAATTTAGAAACCCAGTCAAAAAATTACATTAGTAAAGTGAGGACTTGAAGTGGACTGCTGTGCTTCCTTCAGCTTGAAACGATGGCGTAGAACAACATGACACCACGTATTGAGAAGAGTGCAAAAAATCAAAATGAACTAGCAACAATAAATTTGCTATCAGACAAATTATGTTGTAAACCCTTTATCAAAATTTGCAAATAAAACACGTAGAAAAAGCCTTTTAGTGAGCTTGATTAGCCAAAAACGATGATTATAAAAAAACTGGCAGGGAATGGAATGTGAACATAATGCACTAATAATAAGCGCCTCTTACAGAATATTATTGGCAACGAAAAATTTCATAAATTGTATTAATAAAATCAGAGCCTTGTGCAGCAAAATCGTCAAAAACGAACGCAAAGAATTAATTATAATGAGCCTATAACATTTTAACACGACTTTATCTTCTCTAAGAAGCCATCATATCGTAGCAATATACTCACTTCTAAATAAGTTATAAGCTGTAAGGAATATAATAAATAGGTCATAATCACATAATCATACATTAGTCAGATGAGCCAATCAAATGAGAAAACGACAATTACATGTGGCTTCATATAATAGGAGTGTTAAAAGAGTTGTACAAAACAAAATAGATCAAATAAGTTCACATTTATTTAAAACCTTTTATAGAGATCAAAATATATTAATTATTATCTCTAAATTATTTAGTAATTAAACACCTAAATAATGTTTTGACTCACGAACAGGTAACGTGGAAATTAAAGCACATTACCATGATGTCATGTTTTAAATTTCAGTATTTTTGACGCCAAAATTGCAAAAAAATCTGAATTTTTGGAAGGCGAGAGGATAGTAAGCAAAATATCCTGAAGTTTAGCTTTCACACTTAGTTTTTGCACAACCGATTGTTTTTGAAAAATTATGCTAACTTGTCAAATTATCCTGTGAGACAGAGATTAGTTAATTTAAACTCCAGTTCTTCGGGTCACTTAAAACAAGTTTTTAAAAGGAATAAAGTGTAATAGCTTTATAAACGAGGCAATACAGTGTGTCACAATATACCTTCAACAGTGCCTCCCATAATTTAAGTAAAAGCAAATATATTTGCTTAAAAAATAAGCTTCTCAAGTTAAAAATCATGTAATTTGCAAAAGAATTGAAAAAAAAGTGTTAAAGGGATTCAAACCAATTCACTGCAAGTTTTATGTCCTTTTTTGTTGAATGTGAATTAACATTAATAGTAAATACAGCAATAATTGAATTTAGAGGATGTTACCTGAACTTACTGGATCTGCATTAAAAAAAATTGTTGGCCCAAATTTTCCTACCTTTTTAATTTTAATTAATTGTTTGAAATAATTGCACAAATACGAATATAAACACTTTCTTTTAGATTTTTATTTTTGAAAGCATGGCGAAATATTACAGTAAATCTTTCGCCACAATATATCCATGTGATTTCCGGTTCGTAGCAAATAATATCCTCTCCTTTGTACATTTATACTTCTTAAAAATTCACAGGTGTAATGGTATTGATGCTTTTTATTGACTGTCCCAGTTCTAAAATATTTCCTTGAAAAAAGATCAACGAAATTTGATGTTCTTCTTTTTGCATTGCTTACAACATAACTTGGCTCTGCGCAAAATTTGGATAGGTGGATATTCCAAGTCGAACAGAATTTTTGAGGCAGTTTTCGATCACGTTCTTTCCATTAACAGTTTTTGCAATATCCGCTTTTTCTCCGAGTATAAGGTAATGGAAATTGGCAAGTCTACTTAGGTCATTCGATATAGAGATTTCAAAACTGGTATCATTTTCGGATAGATTGCATAGACTTCAAAATATTCCACATAAGCCGTGTAATTTACGTATAGGTGCGAGAAGATTTTATTCGTTACCAACTTAAACTTATACTAGTTCAGGCTGAATTCTGTGTTTTGGAGACCCGTATTTATCCAAGGCCTGAAAATGGGCATCTTAGAATGATGATTCCATAAAAACAGAAAGTCTCTGAGGTTAAGTGCAATAACATTCTTTTCCTAATTCTGAAAATAGATTGCATCCCTTTGTAAAAAAATGTTAGACCCTTGACTTCGGTCAACAAAACTCAAATTATACATCAAAAAGTCTTTTAAATGCATTCCCACCAATCGTTCATCATCATACCTAGAAATGTAGTTCTATCGCTCTTTGTCAGCCGTCAAGCCGTGACATCAAAAATAAATTCTGTTCACTGACATTTAGTTTACCTTACCTCCTTTCGAAGCATTGAACTTTTTCGCTTGAGTTCAAAGTAAGATTTCCCAATGCAAATGGTGAAATATGTGTAGCGTTTTTTTCCAGCATGAGATCATAGGTTAAACCTCCTTACTCCATCAATCACATACTTACCAACTCATTATATTTTTAGAATATTAATCAAAAGTTGAAGTATATAGTGAGGTACCTTGAACGATTAAATTGACATTGTAGGAGCCAAGGGCTTTAAAGTTGAAGTGTCAATGAACAATGGCTTTAGCACAAATTCAACAAAACATTTATAAACGTAGAATTAAAGTTCATAAATATGAGAGTCAAGAATATTAAGAACTGCTTTCTGCACCTAAATTGAAAAACCTCTGAAATATACTTTATGCAAGCTAAAATAAAGGTGTTGCTTGAATTGTCGCCTTAAAAAGGAAAGCAACACATGGCTGACATGTCTACTTTTCTGGCCGCCTGTTCTCACAGATCTCAAAAATTCTTAAATAATTTACAATTTCAAGCACGGCTCTTCTATTAAATGCACATTATGACAGGTCTCATTGAATTATTTAATGGCTAAAAATATGGCCTCATTTATTCCATCTAAATTCCCCATAAAATTTGGAGTCATTGGAAGATTTGATCTGTTTTTTTGGTCAGTTTGTAAGCAGAAATTGTGTTTCAATGATGACAGAATGAGGCTTGTTGATCATGGATCCTTTTAAATTCATATTAGCCAGTATTGAGCTGACGGGTCATCGTTCATGCTAAAATATGCAACATTTTGGTACAACGTTTTACAATACGCACAGTTCATGTGAAACATAAGTGCAAAATTAATTATAGTTAACTCAACAGCTCTAAAACATTGAATCTCATAATCAGGCTGGCTCAATTTGGTAAGTTATTCGAAGGATCAGCCATTGTTTAAAAAATGTTTGAAGAAGGTTTGGAAGTAAAAAATCATATTAAATGACACAAACATGTAATTAACATGGTTTGACTCTTTGTTTTAACTAAAAACGTTGGCTTTTATGTTGCTTATACTTGGCATATTTCAATGATTTATCGTGCAGGCAACATTATGAAACGTTTCAATAAACCCTTGGCTTAATCCATTTGAAATCCAACCCAAGAAGTAAAACTTCGTAAATGAGCTGTATTGTTACTGTGAGAACGAAAAGACATGAATATTTAACAAGCATAGCAAAGGACCTATGATCAGAAAAAGTATAACAAAAGGCAGATACCAAAAAAAGCCATTGAAAAAAATATTTGGAATTACGGGTTTTGATGGTTACCAGGTGGACGTAAGTGGTCCTCAGCCGGCAGCTGCGATTTTTCACTGCTGTTGCCGCGTTTTTTGGAATAACCAAGTGGGAGAACAGTGGAATGTTGTGGATTCTATGATCTGAGACCTCTTCAAATTAATCGTTGAAACACGCCTATCCTCAGGGGAAAAGTTTTTTAGAAGTCCTCAGTAGGTTGACTCACATGGAAGCAATACTGTGAAGGAGTGAGTGAATGAAAATTTGCTCTTTGCGGGCGAGTTATAATTCGGTTGATTAGGACGACCACGGGGATGGCACAATGACGCCCCACACCAACACCGAAATGCAAGGGGGCGCCGTGAACGGTTTCGCTATTGATGCGACGTGGTGCAAGTAGGAGAAACTCAGTAACTGCGTGGGCGTCATCACACCCCTCACAGATACGATCAGATTTTTTGTTCACATTGATAACAATGGTTAAACCCAACACTATTTACCTGATCAAAAGATGGTTAAAGAGGAATAGAAGTTAAGGAGTTCGAACATAATGAAATGTCAACCACAGTCATTGGATTTTCAGTTAATTCCACTGCTGTGGTGCAAAAGTAACTGGATATTAACACGATCGCATTTGAACTAAGGGGAACTTAGAAGCACTGGACAAATCGTTGAGG
>UXSR01005275.1:129180-142869 GCA_900604375.1 Mesocestoides corti | reverse complement strand
TGCTAGAGCAGCAACACTCAAATCTCCAAAGGGGTTTTCAGAAGGCATTGTTCCAAGCAAGTCGATAACGTCTGTAGCAAAATCTCTCGGTAGCGATGCACCAGCACAAAAGTATTTGGAGAATTGGGAGGCAATCATCCAATTACGCAAATGGGCCTCAGGTCACATAAGCCAAACTCGGGCATTGGGAAAGCACGGGAGAGAGTTGACTGAAATGCTGTTTTCCAAACAGAGGTGTACAGCAATAGGGTCACTCATTGTTAACAGATGAGAGGGTTGTGAAAATTCGACGGATATCACCAATCAACGGCGTCAAAAATAAAGTGCTTCCATCACGTTGGGAAAACCAAATGTGCAGTAGCCGGATTTCATCACGTCGGAGTCAACAAATGTAGTGACTAGAGGATTTAGCACTACCTTACAACCCTCTGGTTAACAGTCCGTAGCTACCCGAGGATAGGAAAAAGGAGGCGACAGAGAACACGACCGTTTATTAGAGTCGAACCAGCCAAGTGGCTTTGTGTGCGTATGAGCACGCGTGCGTAACAGACGAATGCTGACAAAAATCAATAACAAAAGGGGATGAGTCATCGCTATACACGGGCCCTCATGCACGCACACTCGCGCGGGGTGGCTGTCAGTCCACTACAGTCCTCTTTTCACAGCGTGGCGGTCAGCATACCGGCATATTTATCTCTCCACTACGTGTTTAATTCATCCAGCTATTCAGTTATTTGTACTTTTACTAGTTCATCCAAACTCTATGGGCCAGCAACTACATTAAGGATGCACGACCTTGAATGCACGCATGAGACAGCAAAATTTAGTTGAGACCTCGAATAAACAGCTGAGAAGTTATCTCCCTCCTCCTGTCCCAAATTCTCAATCAGCCACTTCGCGCTCTGTTGAGCCGCAACAGTGCCATATTAATTGTCAGGGAAAGGGGGATACCCGTAAAAAATGGTCATGTAGCAAAAGAACCAAATTCGCTCCAAAAAATCTCATGTGATTAAAACAATACCCGAAAACTGCTACCTACTACGTTTACGTAAGCCTCTATGAAACACCAAACAAGTAAAACTGAAAGGATAGTGTTCTCAACTTATAAGAGTGTTCATTGCCCATGGAGCATAGTTTTCAACCATCAATGAATCTATTATTCGTGAATGAAACAACTTGGACTACCTAAGCTTTTAATAACGTGTTTGCCAAAATTCTCTTCCTGTTGCATCGTGTTGTTATTAGAGCAGACTTATTAATCATTTAGGATGAGTAAATTAAGCAACGTTTCCCTTGAGGGGTTGTAAATCAAGGTGCACAATGCGCTCACAATGTAACCATGCACCTAATTCGACTTTTCTTTCACGTTCCAGGTCTGTGGGTTAACCAGACCTGCTGATCCCAGCTGATCCGCTATTTCTGCAAAACAAACAACCCGGTTCCGATGTCTTACAGCAGGTTCAACGTGTGCTGTCTCATATAAAGCAAGTAATGATTAGTGATACACGAATTGCAGTGATTTAAGTAGACAGTGATCCTTTTGCTTAAACATCGGTCAAATCGATTACGTCGCTCTCTCTGCGTGGGAATGTTTGAAGTTAGTGCAGTGCCCTTTTGAAATTGGACACCCAGATTTAAAATGGGTGTCAGTGTACTTTTAGTGGTTCAACAAGAGGATAAGGCAAGTTTCTGTCCTTTTGACCGTCTCTTGTAAGTATATGGCAGTGAACGAACATTGTAGGTTCACTGTGGCCCTAGTGTGGCAAATCGTCAGGCGCAAATGTTACAAGAACTATAACCAGAACTGTCATTAAATTAGGGCGACTAGGACGTGGACCGGTTAAAGCCAATTTTGACTTTAAATTATTCAGCACAACTCAAGTGCACGCCATTGCCGATGAGGTACAATCCAAGCCATTCCTCTCCTGCAAACTGGGTAAGTTGTGCGACAAAAATAGCTAAACTGGTCAAATATCGCAAGCACGTGTTTCCGTTAGGAATAAGCTGCAGAGCGGAACTGACACTCTATTAAACGGCTGTCTAGTATATGAATCTACAATTCATGGCTTAAGGAACAATTTTGAAGAAGCTGCAATTGGCATTGCGAAAGTGCAGTTGACTTCTACCCAAACTAGACTGTTTGTCTAGATTGCCAAGCCAGTAAAGCTAGGTAAAGTGGAATTGTTTCACAGTACGTCGCTTATCTGCATGTGCGGTTTGGACAGGTATTATAATATTTAGGCAGGGGCTGTGTTTGAGAATTTAATTGCAACCACTAACAGAGACACTGCAGGTTTTTTCACATCTAAGTAGACGGAAGTGTACGATATTTGAAAGTTCCTGAAATTTTGGATATTACGCCTTCATTGCATTATCAAGTTAAGATTGTAGTCCACTTTTTAGACGTGTTCAGCCTTTATCCATGCTGACTGATGTTTATCCATATATTCATCAACAAAAATCTGTTTTCGCAAGCAATGTGTCTGCTTGAAAAATTGGCGCAAAAAAATTGGAGTTGGTAATTTCAATTTTTCAAAGTTATTTAAAGTTCATTGCTGCATTCTTGTGCGCCATTTGAAGTTGGGGAAAGAATGAACATATGTTACTTCAACGCAAGGAAGCACGTGAATCACTGAAAAAGGGGAAAACTATTAGTTTGTATGGAATATTAACTGGGTATTTTGTAACGGGGATGGTAAATGAAAATCGCCTTGTTATGCATTCACGAGTAGCTGTTATTCCGTTCTTGCAGATAATTTTACGATTGGGATTCGCAATTAATGATGGCGTAAGTTAAACTAAATTAATCATCTGAATTTTAAAGGAGAATAAGTGGTGGCGTGCACTATTGGCAGTATTTACGCAACATTCACTGGAATTAATAGTAATCCTTAGATGCCACAAACGTCATATAATTGAAACTTAAGTAAATGGTATGGAAGACTAATTAAGTGGATAATTTACTCAATACAATTGGAAGGGAGCATTTGTCAATGAAATTTTCAGCATAAAATATAATTATTACTGAGTGGACTTTAGATGCACAATATTCTAGGTTAGATTTCGAAAGTCTAAGTTAAATTTTAAATTTATACTATTAAATTTCTTTGTTATTTAAAAAGATTTCACGTTTCTGTAACCTGTAGCATATCCTTTTGGGCTGGTAGCAGCATTTTTAATAATACAAATGATACATGTTGGTTAAGCAAATCCATTTTCCAATAGCCAGGGCAGCTGAATAAAAGTGCTTAATTTGCCACGTGATTTTTTGTTTCAGAAAAGGGGCCTGAAAATACTCAAATGAGGTATAATTTTTATGGTCGAACTCAGTTTTGGCAAAAGTGGAATTACTTTAGAGATAGTATGATTTAACTTCAAAACCACAACCACCGATTTTAGAAAGGCCATTATAAATGGACCAAGCTGACACTTATTCTAGATACCTTTGTCCACATTAATTAAGTGAATTTGTGATTCAGCAAAAATTATATTCACCACCAAAGTGAGGGCTGGTGCAATGTGATAAGGTGGCGGCAAGTCCTGTCTTTTGGAAGAAGGTACAATTTATTTAATTTATAACTAAATTTTAATTTCATTTGGATCTTGAAATTAAAGCATCGATATAACAATTTTGTAGATAGTTTACTTGAGGCTGTTTACCTCGTAAAATCTTCATATGGAAGTTCTTTTAAGGTAACAGTTTTCTGTTTGCAGTTTGACAATCGAATTTTAAACGCTAACAAAAACTGTTGTCTGTTATCGTAGTTCCAAAAACAATAGTATAGATAAACTTGAGGTCAACCCACAAAAACAGTAACGATTGACGCAAAATAGGATAGAAAACAAAAAAAAATGCTGCGCAACAATAATCCTTAAAACTAGTAATGTAGAATTATAGATAAATTCAGTGTGCAAGGGTTAAGAGGTTGCATTTTTAGACATCGACACCGATCAGCGTAAGCCCTCATGTCCTTCAGCAAAACTGAAATGTTCTTACATGTTAAACAAGGAAAACGTCTAGTAGGCTTCACTGTGCGTGGCTGATCAAGGTACATGCAGGTATCTTAGTCAAGCGTTTGCCGAATTTCTCTATACATTTGTGGGACCGCGTTCAGAAGTAAAAAAAATTATTTGCCTAAATATGAAACACATCTAATTGTTCACGGTATGTTAATTACGTCAAAAACTTTAAGATTCTTAGGAACTTCATACAAAAGCGATTCATCAAAGGAATCACATTAGTAGAAATCACCGAAATAGGCAGCATTAAATTAGTCTAATATACAGATAATGCAACCATTTTTTGTTTTCTACCTCAAGGATGTGGCTTTAACAGCTTTCTTTATATTCCTACAGAAATTTGCTATAGTATTCGTCTAAATTGGCACAATAAGCATTGTTCGGAAAAATGCAAAACAATAGATGACTTAACTGATGTTTATCGTGCTGATTTGGCCCAATGTTGCGAGGTACTTCCATTTAACAACATTCGTACCAGATTACTAACTGTTCATTTTGAATATCTGGTAAACAAATGACCTCGAATAGAAATAATCCCAAGGAGGACTTTGAATTACAACTTTATTACTGCCGGTAATGGATGAAACTAGGGAGCGGTTTGCTTCCTCTTTTACTGTCCACTATTTGTAAATTTGGTTGCAAAATTGAGAATAAACTGCAGTGCTGACATTTTTATTATGATCATGGTTACACCAACAGACAGTCGCAAATAGTTAGACTGGAAACAGTTTGCCCTTCAAAGCATAGATGACAAAGATGACTTCTATTTTCAGAGCACATTGGAATACCATCTGTCACATAAATTACATCTAATCTATTCTAATTAAAAATTGCTGTTAACTTGATTGCTAATTTGTGGTAATTTCAGGAGTCCACAGAAGTAGACAAAAATTCGTCAACCAAACGAGAAAACACAATGGATCCAATTTTTATTAAACAGCATAACAAACTTGCTAAAAACCGTCGTTGGACTTGAAAGTTGAATGCCACTATTCAATTTTGTTGACTATCTCAGACGGTTAACCGTAACAAGTCTTCTTTTGTTAATTTCTAAAAATCGAATATTATTTAATACTTCTATTAATACACGTGAGTCGTTCAGCGTTGTAGCTCGTAGCCTGCACATTGCATTCTTGCAATCTAAAATGCATTTTGGGTCATTGTTTAAACGGAAACATGAATATCCTTACCTAAGCGAGGCAAAAATGACAGTTAATTTTATTTTTAGAAACTGAATTTAATTGTGAGGTTCAAGATCAGCCTTTGTGTAGTTAAACAGCGTTTATATAGTATTGTACTATGTTGAATTATCAACAAATTACGCCCATAAAAATATGACAAGAAATGTTATTGAGCTAAAGGTTTCTGTATTAGCTACAACAGATCTTCACGGACGTCTTTAAAAGAAAGAAATTCCTTTACTTTGATACAATCAGATATTTAGGTGAGAATGGAGGAAGAAAGCAACCGCGGTTGAAAGTTTTGTCAAGTGCAAGGTCCTCTGTCTTACGTAAAATCTTGTCTCACCATGGGAATAATAAATCCATTTGAACTGGTTATTACAAGATCTTATTCAATAGATTTTCGATACACCTACAAATTTATGCGTTGAAGCTACAATTTTGATTGTTGCGCAGTCCCCTATCAATTTGTTAGCATTTAATGCAAGTAAGTTTCAGCAAGACGAAATGTAGTGAACCGCACATCAGTAAAGTCTAATGACCAAAGTTGATCGGAAAAACACACGTTGGCGAAACTACTGAAAAAAAAAATAAAAACGGCAAGTTCGGTGTTAATTGTACAATTGGCAAATAAGCAACTTAGTTTTGCGAAAGCACTATATTTTCACCCTCTATTGAAATGCCTATGTGACATTTTGCTACCTCTATACCTCTTTACACTTTTCTTTGGTCCAAAGTAATGATTGGACCAAAATTTGACATTTATTGCAAATGCTGTCCGTAGTCCAAACTTTCCAAAATTTATCTATTTTAAGTCAACAGCATTTAAATTCCTAGTGGTACTAACTACCTAGACCAATGTTTAGCTACGAATTTGTAGGCAAATAGGAGTAGCTTAAAAGGAAATTGGCAACGTTTTGAGTTCTAGCATATGCACGAATGAACACAATAAAACATTTAAGTTAAAAGCAATTTCTCGCTTGTTTTGCTTGCTGCAATGGCTGTAAGTGCATTTAAGCGTGATTTCAGTTTGTCCAGAAAAATTTGAATTAGCTCACGATTTCCCATCAAGTTAAAAAGAATAAAAGTGAAACTGCCACTGATTTTGGACAAAGCATTTAAGAGCAGGAAGCAAGAGTTTTGGGTGGGTTAGAGACAGAGGTCGGGAAAGAGGTAAGAAAGTGCACTATGTGGTCTGATTTTTCGGGGTTTTACTTATCAATTATTAGACTATACTGAACACATTCGTTAAATATTTTGCCAACTATGGCATCTGTCTCTTGTCACTAAGTAAAAGACAATACTCCAAATTTAACAAATGTGCGTTTTAAAAATAAAGCCATTGCTTGTAAGAAATAAAAGGCTGCTTGATAAGAAATTACTGCTTTTTGCTCCTTCAAATACGTAAAACGTCATCATGAGCATTAAAATATTCAAGGTAGTATTACGCAGTTTTAAATGAGACCAGCAACTTGCTGTGGCGACTGGGAAAGGCGTGAGAAGCGCTGGTTCATCTGCTTTTTCAAAGGGAAACCTGTAATATATTTTTGCGAATTATTTAGTCACAATTAACCGGATTTAATGAAACAAATATTGCATAGTTTAAGGTCCGTTTGTTAGAATTTCTTCTTCGCGCTGACATCGGTGGTATTACTGACGTCAGAAGTTGACATTTTTCAATTAGGCAAAGGTAAAGGCTCAGAAATTGACAAATTTGGAGTTTAAAGGTGGAGTCGCTGTCGTTAGAATGAATTAACCTTTTCTATTTGATAAGAAAATATTTTCCCCTCTTCATGTACATAAAACACTGCCTTCAGTGGTATTAGCATATTTCTAGTTGTATTAGGTGGATTTAAATGAGGTATTTTGAGTTTATGCAAACAAAAAAATTATCAGGGAATAATTTTGGCATTTATGGTAACAAAACTTACTGAGACACATAAAGCTAAATTCGTACATCGGACCGTGAATAAATTAGCAATTTAATTTGCAAGACTGAGATAGCAGACAAACCAAATCTAGACTTTGTTGAGGCCACACAAGTTGTGATCGACGGCGTGTCTGAATGCAGCAAAATTAGTTTTTTGAGGGGTGGTGGAGCAATGCGACGTCGAGTTGACAAAGTCTGCCAGTCATTTCGTTATGGAGATTAGGAGACCACACAGGGGATATAAGAGCGTAAAATTTACTTTACCTAAGGGAGTGGCATATTTTGTTGATTTAGGTGAGCGCTGTTTGTATCTGTTGGCCTTTGATGCTGGTAAAGTTAGTCCTGATAAAGTCCGAGTGTTAGCATATTCAGTGACCATATTTACATTTGTTGATTTGTAAATTAATCTTGCTTAACTACTGGCCCACCTTCTTCCACCTTTTAAACACAATGGTAAAAGCGCAATTATGCAAAAGAGAACTTTTACAAGAGGTATTAGGAGTCACACTATTGAGAAAACTATCCTTCAAAGTATTGGAATTAACTTTTTTCCGTACAAAACTTTATTTTGTCAACATGGTCACCTGGAAACTTAGGGGCTAGTCAAATCAAAATTAGCAGTGAGTCAACATTTAAATTTTGCTGTTTTACCACTTGTAACTAAGCGAAATTACAATCAAAATTTTGTTTATGACGTATGATCGTTAAAATTTAAGTGTCATATTATTTATCCGTCAACTTGTGCTAAAATTACTTTCGTTGTATTAGGCAAAACGGTCAGATGACAGCATTGGTTGATAAAGTTGGGGAACTACATCCCACATTTGAGCTTATAACAATGACTTCAATTGCTAAAGTCGCGGTTTCAAAAGCATGCAACTGAATCACTAACTTAAATGAAATGATTTGATTATTGATAGGAGTCCTTTAAATTAGACATTCCATCCAATATTTGCTTTGGTCTGTTAAATGATTAATGTTCGTCATTAAATTTATGTCTATGCCAGATTTACGCCGATGTGTCCAAAAATGCTCAAGTTATGAGAAAACAGTAAAAAAGCCTTTTCGCTGAAAAAAAACAGAACAAGGTAATGTGATAATAAATAAATTGCATGAAAAAAGTGCTGTGTTAAAATAAAATTTAAATATCAAGAAGATGGACATTTTGAACGAAATGTAAGCAATTTCCGTACCTGCTTTTGATCCTGTCAGAAGATATATGCATACAATTAAACTACAACTTGTAAAGGGCACAATTTTCTCCAAAATATACTTTTTTTTAAAGCAGGGCGTATTCTGGTAGCAGGTTTACGAACAGGGATATTGTTTTGTACGATTTATGCACGACTAGTTCTTTTGTGGTGGCAGACTAGCAACAAACTATTCTCGTGCCACTAAAAGAGGCCACGTACAAGCAAAATAACATTCTTGTGTCCATTAAAACAGGAGACGTTTGGGATTAAATACAATTTATAATAAAATGTAAAGCCTGCAACATGCTCTTTGTTATCTGATCAATCATGAGTGAATGTTTTTTTTAAAAATCAAGTCGAATCTGCGCAGTTTTGCTGTCTGAATTGCGTTACTGAAGTTTTTAATGAGAGAAGTAATGCCAGACACAACACAATGCAATCACATTTTGATGTCTTTTTCCATTTATGGGGTGAAAAGCTTTTAACTACAAATCCTAAACCAAAACTTACGAATAATCCCGTTAAGTGATTTATAAAACAAGGAATTATTAACATTAATTAGTTATCTTTGAGTGAAGAGGGATCAACCACACAGCATCAACGCTAACTGCTAACAAACGTACAATCGAAAAATAAAAAAACTTCTGCAGAAGAATCTGAGTCATTTTTATGGCAAAAAGTGAAGTGAGCTCACAAGTATGTGAAAATTTTGACGTTCAAATATCGTCTCAACTTGTGACACAAATCAATCAACATAACCGGAACCTTGAAATATTATTCATAGAAGATCTCTGTGTGAGATATCGGGGCAAGGGCCGCCGTTGATGCCTGTTGAGGCGAATTTGAATTTAATAATTCTATAAAATGTGGGCCACAAACCTAATACAAAAATTTTTAAAATAGTCTAATTTAAAATTTGAATCATCCCTAGTCCAAGGAAGGAAAAAAGATGTATAATAACTCCGGAAGCAATTAGACTTCCGTCGGAACAACGATTTTCTACTTCGAGCAACTTTTAACCACTCTGTGAATAACTGCATAATTGCACTACTCTTTCTCAAATAACGCAGAAATATGAGCTATTGTGTACGTAAATCAACCAGTGGTTTCTACCTTGTCAAATCATCATCATCTGAAAGGGTAGGTCCTTGCCTCCTTTCCCTTAATCAGCAAGATTTTGTTTAGTTAAATCAAAAATAATTTCACAATAGGTTTGACTTCTGAAAATTATATCAAGTGCAACCAGTGGCTGGATGAGAGAGTTTGCTTTAAATACTATGAGATATTAGCAAATTAAACGAATAAATATGCCTGCCTGCTCTTACTATGAAAATACTTCGAGATCGTGGCTGGGCTGGAAACGGATGCAAATGATGCTTCCCAGGCCCACATAAGCGTCTGAAATTATTGCCTTTTCGTTTGGTGTGGAGGTTAAGAGCATCTTTAACGATAGTTACTTGGAAATGACAAACATTAATTTAGTGTTTTACGAAGTAAATGGTTAACGCCTTCTTAATTCTTAAATAAATAAACTTTGAATATTACACTTTTCTAGTAAATGCAATATGAGCGAGGTGTTTTCTGCTCATTTATATTTGCTCACCAGCCTCGTGTTGTAAAATTCGTCCCTGGTGGCAGACGCTCACATTATAACTGTGTTAGTGCTTGGCCGTAGCAAGCACATTAGTTCTGGAAGGGCAAAAGCTGCCACATACGGTAATTTTTGATAGTTTTCAAGGCAGTTTTTAACTTAAAGTGACTATTTAATATGATAAGTTTATGCAGTGCTACAGTTGTAGCAAACCAGCATCTCGGTTCAGTTTCCTCACAGTAGAAGGAAAAAAAGGTTTGGAACAGTTGAATCGATATTTACGACTGGTCGCGAGGTTTCCAAATTCTAGAATAATCAGTTTTGTATGAAGGGCAGATAGTCACTCTTTTTTATTTGTGCCTTAAACGCTCTGGGAGACAAGGTATTTCCAGATTCTTTTACCCTGACAATGAACAAAACAGCTAATGATACTATGTAGACACTTTGTCAGCTAACGACAGGTGGCCTTCACGGAAAGGATTTCCAGGTTCTGCCTCGCATGGCACAACAATGCTGCTATATGGGGCATTTGGAAAGGTAGGTTTAGATTAGCTAGCACAATACACACAAGATTTTATCGCAGACAGGTTGTCCATGCAAGATTTTAGCCAATTTCACCTGCCTAACACACCCAGCGGAACACAGACAGACGACCCGGACGTGTTTTTTCCCACAGGAAGCTAATGCTCAAAAATGAGAATCAGTTTCCTGTAGCTTTGACTCAGATGCTAATAGCCGTGGACGGAAAAGGACTTTGTCAATTCACGAGACAGTATTCCAGTTGCCTAAAAGGATAACATTTCTAGTTAGAAACCTAAATACTTGACATTTCGCACTTTCACACTGGACTGTCGACCTATTTTAGCATAATTAATCTAATCGAGGCAATAAGTGATCATTTTACCGGGCAAAATTCTGCTTTTTATGTGTCTTGATTACCTATTTTTACGGCCGACAATTAATTTTAGTTAATAGCCAATGAGTGAAGATCGGCTAACAGCATTACCATGGCAAATATAATAATTGACTTTTAAAAGTATTGCTTTCTTCTTGCAATTTGACTTGTCTTTTTGTCCACCCGGAATATAACTTATTTTTTGAGTGCTCATTGATGCAAGATATGGACTGAAACGTGAAAGTTCTTCGGTTTTTGATGCCAAAACATGAAAAATTGCAGACATGAAACGATTTATCTTAATAATCCTCTTTTCCACAAATATTTGCATCCAGTTGCCTCAGACGAAACTGCCACGCTTCTATCCCACAAATAAAGCTGAGTTTTGCGACTGCAGTTTTTATTCGCTCCCACAACCTAATCACGCAGTTGCAGACGTTAAATTTTGGGTTGTAAAGTGACGGTGAGTGTAATTTACAGATCATTCCTCCTCAAAGTCTCGCGAAAAATGCCGATCAACTTTTATAACTTGAAGTACTTATGCATCTTCTGAACACAAATTTTTGAAAGGATTAGCGCAACAAAACGTTCCCGAATTGTGCTCATTGATTTTTTACTCAATGCGCTTTAGCAGCATAGCATTGGTACTAAGTATGATCCCTCACGTGTGTTACTAGGGCAGTTAACGCTGCGGTTTATTGTTCAATGAACTCTGAATAGAACAGTTCCGTTAACAGGCTTTATGTTTATTGCTTCAATGTAACATTAGACACATTTGAGCACTTATAGCTGTATTTAATGTTCTCAAACTATAACAAAACACTGTCAGTAATACAGGATGGAAAAGGAGTGTTCATTTCTCAAATAGACAATGCAAAAGTTTATTGTCACTTACGTAGATGACCTTTGGACTAGTTGGCCCAGTAAATGAGACCACAACTAGTCTTAACGGGAAAAGCAATGCAACTAATATTCAACTCAGGCGCAAACTTACGCAGGCTTTCGATTCAGGATCATAAGATATATGTTAAAGCAGTCATTTTATACGATTTCGTATGTTGGAAGTATCCATAAGTACCAATTTGCAGCTGTAACTGATTAAAAATCGATTTGGAATAGATATTAAGAACTATGTTTCCCTTATTTGAAGGCGCCTCTTAAAAAGCATACTAACGCATTTAGTAATAAATACACGCTTGTTTAACTAAAATGCCGGTCATGACCCTCTTTTTGCACGAAACGTTCTAATCAACTTATTTAAATGTTCAATATTAGCAGCTTGTTCAGGGTTGCAAGATCAAGCAATTACTAGAAGTAGTGTGATGCAAATCTTGCGGATGAACTTGACGTTGACGCAAGCAAATAATTATCAAGGCATCCAACATTCGACGTCGACAAAATTGTGTGCACTTTGAAGGAAAGAAAAGCGGATTGCATAATTATTGATGAGTCCAGGCCTTAAGTAATGACTTTTGTCAGACAGTGCTGCTGTTTCCATAGGTTCCATTCAGAAATATTTCTGAGTAACGGGACAATCACAAAATTCTCTGTAACTAGGCGTTGACTGGATGCATTTCATCCATCGATAAGTCCAGCTCAATCACCGAAACAGGCATTTACAAAACACACGGTTTTGTGATTTATCATTTCAGGTTAGACGTAAATTTAGAGCACATTAAATATTCTTGAATCCATTCATATAAGGCCAATATTTCTAATTAAATACTTTGATTTAAAAATCACAATTTAACTTAGAAAAAGAGAAAAGTATTTTGTCACGTTAAACCAGTTTCAAGTAGCAGAAATACAAAAGCCCAGCAGATTCAGATTCCAGTGGATCAATTACTAACATGACTGCATGACGGTTTGCACCAGGCAAAGGCGTTACTCTAAATATGAAAAGTTAAAACAAATTTTAGATGCTGACTACCTTCCGAAAAGGACTGATTTTGCTAAATGTGTTCTGTTTGACATCAAATAAACTGGCACTCAATATGTTTGATTGAGTCAGAAGCACTAAAATAAAATAACTCAGAAATTTCATGTTTTAATTTGTTCAGTCAGCACGCGTCTGTAGCTATAGGTTTGTAGAAGTTATAAGGGATTAACAAGGAAACATGCGAGCAAGTAACTAATGCTTGCGTAGGAAGGCGAACTTTGCTTTTATCACATCGTGTAACCAGGAATTAGAAATAAGAGACTGTATTTCATTTGATTACGAAGTATACTTGAGAAAACTGGAGATTTGTTGCAGCATAAAGCTTATTTAAATTACAGTGTACCAAAATACCTCAACGATGCGCATAAAAGGCATTAATAGGTTGCACTTTTCCACTTTTACCAGTCAATTAACTTGGACTTCGCACTGAAGTATTCACCAAGGCACTAAAATTTCACGTTACAGAACGCCGAGTGAATGCCAAGCTAGAGAATGTGCGTGCACTGGCAAGATTCTGTACTTGTGTCACATCACGAACACCCAGCAGCGGTTGAAAGAGGATTTTACGATCGGATTGTCCCTGACAAACGGCTAGCTAGTTGGCCTAATTTAAATCCTCTCGACAGGCACAGCGTTGACGGGCAAGCTAACAACCACGCTTGCATCACGAGTGTCTTGTAATTTTACAGTAAACGTACAGCAACCAAGACGACAGTCAGCAGATTTGCAGGTGTTTTTTATTAAACAGTAATTGATCTCTCCACAAACTAAGCACAATATTGTAGAACCATGCTTTTCTTATTGCATTAGAATGCTATGAAATAGAGACTGAGCATCAGGTCCACGATACCGTGCTGAAATTTATTGAGATTAATATAGTCGACAAGATCTGACACATACTTGGACTTTTTCTTGGTTTTCGAAGGAGCAAAGAAATCAG